>CM070819.1:42295722-42328522 GCA_036326025.1 Chrosomus eos
TCTTGCTCTTTCCTCTTTGGCTATCTATTGATGTGTATACAGTGAGGTCACATTTATCTGAACTTCCTATTGTGTATGAATAAACAATATGCTCCAAAGCAGCTCTAAAGCGTGCTTGCATGTGATTTATTATTTTCTTTTTCAGATATCCCTCTCTCCTTATCTCTGCAGTGAGCAAGGGTGTGTGTGTGTGTGTGTGTGTGTGTGTGTGTGTGTGTGTGTGTGTGTGTGTGTGTGTGTGTGTGTGTGTGTGTGTGTGTTGTGTGTGTGTGTGTGTGTGTGTGTGTGTGTGTGTGTGTGTGTGTGTGTGTGTGTGTGTGTGTGTGTGTGTGTGTGTGTGTGTGTGTGTGTGCTGGTAAACCCTACATTATGGGGTGGTGGTTAGCGTTTATATCTGTGAATTTACTGTGTGAGCTATTCGGTGCTGAGTGAATTATATTACCCACTGTGGTTTCTCACGTTAGCCCAGTGTTGGTAATAATAAATATTAAACCAGACAGAGAAAATGTGAGTAGTGCTGGCCCGTGCACAACGGAGGGTGTTCTGGGTGTTGCTGTATTGGTAGCAGAGTATATGGCACAGTGCTTGAAATGTGTAAAATATTATTGGAAAGATAACAATCAAATTTACAAGATGTCTAGTTCACTTGTATAAACCCAGTAGCATTTAAACTAGAGCTGCACGATTAATAAAAATAAAAATAAAATCATGCTTTGGTACAGTGTGATTATGAAAGAGCTGCTTGTTATCCAGCAGTGCTTTGCAGAGTCTCAGAGCGGCTCTTTTTGCGGTAAATGTGGCTCCACACAAACTCCATCTCTGCATCTGTTCTGAGTTTGGGTCACTTTAATGTGCATTTAGGAACTCAACAAACTTCTAATGAAAAATGTTTATCAACAATAAAGAAGCTAAAAGGGATAGTTCACCCAAAAATGAAAACGACCCCATGATTTACTCATCCTCAAGCCATAGTAGGTGTATATGACATTCTTCTTTCAGATGAATACAATCAGAGTTATATTAAAAAAATGCCCTGGCTATATAATGGCAGTGAATGGCCGTTTCTGTTTTGAAGTCCATATTTAATTTTTTTTACATCATTTTTGTTAATTTTGGACAGGATTCCGGTTAGAGAATCAGGCACGGGAGAAGTATATCTTTGTCAAACTTCTCTTTAATAGCTCTTGTCAGGCAGTAAGTTACTCACTGTTTATGTATTAGTTTTTTATTTTTCTTTTGTATTTTGTTCTTTAGTTGGTGTGTAATTTTGAATGTTTCAGTTTATCTTGTTTGGTTAGTTCATTTAACCTGCGTTTCTCGTGTTTGTCGATGTCAGTATGATGTTTGTAAACTGAATCCCAGTTGTCTTGTTCATTGAAACTATAAAAACTATTACATTGAACTTCCGTTCTCGTTTCAACGCACCCAACTGACAGTACATCCATTTATAATCTCAGGGTGGTAGGAAAAGTTATGTGATGTTATCACGTTGTGTTGTGGTCTGTAGAATAAAGAATACAGTATGAATACAATAGCTTTACACAAATTACCTCACAAAGTTCAACAACTGACTAAACGTCATCACAAATTAATATTCAACTGTCAGAAACAAATAAACATTATATGATAAGATAAACAATATACAGCATGAGCAGCATATAATAACAACAGCATGTGTTAACTCAACGTGATCATAGATTGGCGTCTCTCCATGATCATCATTTGCACATCGCAATCGTCATTTGTAAACACTGACATTCACAATAACAAATACAAAGTGTTGACTAAACAATATTCACATAATTACTAAATATGTGAATATTTACCTAAATATGGTGTGTTCAAGGAATAGAAAATAAAAGGGATTGTTCACCCCCAAAAATTCTCATCATTTACTCTCCCTCAAAATGATATTTTTTGGAACATAAAATAAAATATTTAAAATAAAATAAAACGTTTTAGTTTTCTTCTTTTGTGCTTTCCTTTCAAGCAGGTCATTTTTTATTGTAAAAAAAAAAAAAAAAAAGCATTCATTATACTTGATCCTATATCAACCCTACTGTTATTGTTATGATCTCCTTGTACTGTACCCGTTGGCCTCTGAAATCAATCCCACATTAGTAATGGCTCTGCTTGAGTGAGTGCACAATGTGCATGGACAGAGAATTTTAAGATGGGTAAACCTGTCATAGAGCTAGAATGAAAGAGAAAAAAGAAAATGTGGAATGAAGTGAAGTGAAGGAGGTGAATGAGGTAGAGGTGAAGAGAGGAGGTGAGAAGAGAGACCTGCATATAAAACAGTGAAGAAACAAAAAGAAAAAAATGGATGTTCAGTCAGAATGTATGAGCGACTGGCAGGTGGGAAGGGAAAGGCAGCTTTCATGTTTAAAAGAAGGCAGAAAAAAGATGTGGAAGTTCAAAAAAACAGAGGGATGAGAGAAAACTAAAGACAACTCGCTGAGAGAGCCTTATCAAAGCGAAACAAAGAGAAACAGTTGGAAAAAGGATTGACGTGTTAAGACAAAAGACAGTTTACGTCAACATCACATAACTGGGTTTAAATAGACTCTATAAATCTATAACTTGTACATAAACACAGCCAGAGCAATATTGATATTATCAATATCAATATAGATTGCATCCAAAACCCCGTCTGCTGTCTGGCTTGCATCTGCACTTTTTTCGAATATAGATTTTAGAGGTAATTTTCTTCAAACATTGAAAGAAATTAACTTTTTTTTTTAAACCCTGCATTTGTCATTTGAAAACCCAGCAAAAATTCAATTGTCAAGTCAAATTAATTTGTATAGTTCTTTTCATAATACACATTCGGCCCTATTTTAACGATCTGAAATGCAGGTATCAAACGCAAAACGCAAGTAACTTTGTAGGCGGATCTCGGCAAACCGACACAAATATAAAATGGGTTGGTCTGAAGTAGCTACATTACTCATAGATGTGGTTTGGGCATAACGTGAAATAAACCAATCAGAGCATCATCTCAGATTCACTTTAAAAGACTTTGGTTCATCTTCGGAACACAAATGAAGATCTTTTGGATGAAATCTTTATGTCCCTTCACTGACAGCTACACAACTGACACTTTGATGCTTCAAAAAGTTCTTAAAACCTATCCATATAAATTGAGTGGATTTTCTAAAGAGACTCGATCGGTTTATATGATGCACAGATTACATTTAGGATTTTACTCGCATATATAAATTGATCAGCAAACATAATAGAAGCTCAACCAAACTTGACATGCAAGAACAAACCTCTTGTTGAAGCTCAAACGTGCTGCGTAACACGAGAATGAACCTCATTGGTTCTTGTTGAAGCTCAAACGTGCTGTGTAACACGAGAATGAACCTCATTGGTTCTTGTTGAAGCTCAAACGTGCTGTGTAACACGAGAATGAATCTCATTGGTTCTTGGAAGCTCAAACGTGCTGCGTAACACGAGAATGAACCTCATTGGTTCTTGTGAAGCTCAAACGTGCTGTGTAACACGAGAATGAATCTCATTGGTTCTTGTGGAAGCTCAAACGTGCTGCGTAACACGAGAATGAACCTCATTGGTTCTTGTGAAGCTCAAACGTGCTGGTAACACGAGAATGAACCTCATTGGTTCTTGTGAAGCTCAAACGTGCTGTCGTAACACGAAAATGAACCTACATTTGGTTCTTGTGAAGCTCAAACGTGCTGCGTAACACGAGAATGAACCTCATTGGTTCTTGCTGAAGCTCAAACGTGCTGTGTAACACGAGAATGAACCCCATTGGTTCTTGTTGAAGCTCAAACGTGCTGTGTAACACGAAAATGAACCTCACTGGTTCTTGCTGAAGCTCAAACGTGCTGCGTAACACGAGAATGAACTCTCATTGGTTCTTGTTGAAGCTCAAACGTGCTGTGTAACACGAGAATGAACCTCATTGGTTCTTGTGAAGCTCAAACGTGCTGTGTAACACGAGAATGAATCTCATTGGTTCTTGCTGAAGCTCAAACGTGCTGTGTAACACGAAAATGAACCTAACTGGTTCTTGCTGAAGCTCAAACGTGCTGCGTAACACGAGAATGAACCTAACTGGTTCTTGCTGAAGCTCAAACGTGCTGCGTAACACGAGAATGAACCTCATTGGTTCTTGCTGAAGCTCAAACGTGCTGTGTAACACGAAAATGAACCTAACTGGTTCTTGCTGAAGCTCAAACGTGCTGCGTAACACGAGAATGAACCTAACTGGTTCTTGCTGAAGCTCAAACGTGCTGCGTAACACCAGAATGAACCTCATTGGTTCTTGCTGAAGCTCAAACGTGCTGTGTAACACGAGAATGAACCTCATTGGTTCTTGCTGAAGCTCAAACGTGCTGTGTAACACGAAAATGAACCTAACTGGTTCTTGCTGAAGCTCAAACGTGCTGCGTAACACGAGAATGAACCTAACTGGTTCTTGCTGAAGCTCAAACGTGCTGCGTAACACGAGAATGAATCTCATTGGTTCTTGCAGAAGCTCAAACATGCTGCGTAACACGAGAATGAACCTCATTGGTCAGCCCAGTCTCATCCCAAGACGTCATACGCCTGACGCTTTTGACCATACGTCAACATCCGACGTTTTAGGGTACCCTTTAACGTTAGTTAGATGACGATCCCGGGGCGCCATCTAATCCTAACCCTACCCCAGACCTAAACCTACCCGCGTCATCTACTGACGCTAAAGGTAAAGCGTCAGACATATGACGCCCCGGGATCGCCATCTAACTGACGTAAATGGTACCCTAAAACGTCGGATGTTGACGTATGGTCAAAAGCGTCAGACGTATGACGTCTTGGGATGAGACTGTGTTACATTGGTTCTCGCGCACGTCAAGCGAACATGCTTGAGCTTCTGTTTACCATAACTGATGTGTGAGTTGATGAAAGTTTATATCTAAATAAAAGCCTAATTCAATTTGTTCATCTCATAAAGCTATGGAGTCTCTTCAGAAATATTTTGACTAAACCGCTCCATTCATATGGATTAGTTTTACGATCTCTTTATGAGTAGTTGCATAGTCTATCAATGGAGGGATAGAAAGCTCTTAGATTTTATCAAAAAGATCTTCATTTGTGTTCTGAAGATGAACTAAAGTCGTACGTTTTTGGAATGACATGAGAGTAAGTAATTAAAGACATTTTTGGGTGAAGTAACCCTTTAATATCCCCATGACTTATAATTGCATAAATAGATTACATTTTGTGGTTAAACAAATCAGGCAATTGAGATATATAGTATATATTACTTTATGTGACTATACTGTATTTATGTAGTTCAATATATATATATACAACTTTTAATATATTGCTGGGTGGGAATATAGTTAAAAATGTTGACGATATACTGTAACAATCAAGCAGTTGAGGTTTGCTACTGTATATAGTACACTACCCTTTCTAAAACAATGTGAAAAAGCCCAAACAAAAAAAAGCCAGTTTTCAGTGTGAACTCGAACATTTTTCATCTAGTACTTCAAGAATAAATATTCTGAGATCTGTTCACATAATTGTAAAGCTCTAAACTTTTAATATGCCAACAGTTCTGTCATTTGTTTTGCACAGCAACAGTGGCTCAACCAATGGCATTAATTTTGGACAGGGCAAGTTAGTTTGTTTGTTTGTGGGAATTTGTTTGAAAGCAATCGTTACTTTTGGATTTTGGATTTATAAATTGCACACTTTACCCTAAAATGAAACATCTCATGAGCTTTGAAGAACCAACCTCTGAGGAATACAGTGTTCCTCTGGGTGTTTTATTGTTTTTTTGCCTTTGTTGGAGAAGATGACGAAGTGAACAGTGATGGAGGAGAGGTCGTACAAAAACAGCCTAACTCGTTGTTGCTTGGGAATAATAACACGCTTCTATTTCAGACGCATCTCGCCGCACTTGAAATCGACGGCCCTGCTTTCTCTTTTCACTCCTTTCGTTCCATTTGCCAAAGTTAGCAGCAGACACAGGTTAAGAAAGCCAAACGCTGCCGTGAGAGATTCAGGAAGATCAGTCATTGTTTTGGGTCACTGTGATTTATGAGTGTCTGAGTATCAAAACAGCGGCGCTCTCGCACAGAAAAACTGGCCTATTAAAAATACTCCTCAGAACCATCATTTGCATCACTTCGTTTTTTCATCTTTTCTTCCCATCATCTCTACATTTCACCTCGGTTTGATTCTGTCCCTCCATCACACCTTCGGCCTGATTAAACCTGTGATTAACATCTTAAGCTATGTGTTGTTTTTTAGGATTAACAAGAATGCGGAGGCGAAGATTGCGATTCTGTTAGGGATGATGTGTTTTTGGCAGTTCGAGAAATCGTTGTTCCTCTTTGGTGTTTTTTTTTTTTTTTTTTTGATGTTATTGCAGTGTTGCATATTGGGCTTAATGAATGCGAGGTTGTTTTTTGAGATGTGATCTCACGAGAAGCTCTCTGTGGAGGGCGATAACAGCAGTGCTAAAACATGGTTTAGGCTTCGAACCATAATCACGTCTACGATCTGCTGTTGATTTGAGTGGCGGCTTGACTAGCAATGTAAGGGGTTGGGGCTTCCTAGCCTGCTTAAGACACAGTGTATTATGGGTAATGAGAACATGCTGTAGGGTGTTAAAAAAATATATTTTTACTTTCGGAAATATTGCACTTGTGAGAGTCAAAAAAGAGGGGTGGAATGCAATGTTTTTTTAGTTTTACTGTATTGATTATTAAAATGGGAACAGTTTGAACTTCAACTAAAGTTTTATTCATTAAACGGATGAAAATAAGGAGACAAATGCCTAATGAAATTATTGCAGTGCAAGAAAAGTTACATAACAAGAAGACGAGGATGGGAGGAAGTGAAATGGAGAGAGAGATTGAGATGGAAAGGTGTGAAGAGTAGGATGTACAGTTGATGCATTTCAGCACATCAATCTGGACACGGAACTCGGTCACAGATAGAGCAAGCAGGGGTGATTGATGCTCCACAGACAAATTCAAGAGCTTGTGTGTGAGAGAGAGTAAACCTGTTCTCTTCTCAGTCTAAATGAAAGCTTAAATTGTTGCTCTTTTCCAAACCACAATGAGCTACTTTTCTGTCTACTATATCCACATACACTATCATCTATTGTTCAAAAGTGTGGAGTTGGTCAGATTTGTTGATGTTTTTGAAAGAAGTCTCTTATGTTCATCAAGGCTGCATTTATTTGATCAAAAATACAATACAATTATTATAGTCGCATTGACATTTTTTATGGTCATTTTTACTTTTATGATGCTTTTTTAATTTATTTACCATCGCAGCAATTCAATTCTGATTTCGATTCGATATCAATTAATTGGGGTATGTATATAAGGTACAGTACATGGCAAATTTTCTCATGGGAAAAAAAAATCTCAACTAATGCTGTAAACTATAGATCAACAGGGAACCCCAGTTGGTACATTACTATAATATTAAATTAATACTATATAATATATACTTTTTAAAAAATATATAAACATTTAAATGGTGGCTGTCATAAAATGAAGGATTTGTTTAAACATACGATAAATATTGAAGAACGGGTTAATTAAAAATACAAAACTATGCAATAGTGCATATATTTAGCAAAATGGTCCTCTCTAGAGTTCATTTTTATGTTCATTCACTTTATGGACACTGGATGCCTTTTCTGAGGTATTGACTTCGTACTGTTGTATTGTATCTTTCAACATACCTTCTGATGTTCATTCATGTTTATTTCATACTGTAACTAATAGCGAAGAAGAAGTGATGTAACGGGAGGAGAACATTAACTGTTGACAACCTGTGAGGGTGGGTTAATGTTTATCAGGTGTGCATGTGACGGCCTCAGCCGTATGGGTGTTGCCTGTGTATTGTTGTGTGCATGTTTGTCTTGTTTTCTAATTGGTGTTTCTTTCTGAGTGTAGGCTCCTCCCCTGCGCACCTGTGGTTCGTTGCTCTGATGGCTCGTGCTGAGCATATAAGTGGAGTGTGCAGGAGGGTGAAACACGCAGCGGTGAACGCCGTGCGCGTCATGATGCCTAACCTGCTGATCAACTCAAGCTGTGTTCTTTGTATTGTGCCACTATTTTGTTCTATCTTTTTTAGTGTTTAGTATGTCTATGTTGACGTTAGTGTGGAGTAAATGTGTGTTACTTGTGGAGAGAGAGAATTTGAGAGACGTGAGTTTGTGCAGTCATTGATTAGTCCAGTAATAAATGCTTGAAACTGCTTTTTGACTTGCGTCTCCTTTTGTGTTACTGAACCCTTACGAAACGAGCATTATTAACAACAGGGGTTCGTAACATAAATGGGGGCTCGTCCGGGATTTTTGTCCGAGTAGTGGTATTTGATTGATCTAATTTGATTCAGGTGATCCATATCCTCTGGTTAGGAAGAGTAAGCCAGCGGGGCTGTGCTTAGCGCCAGTCCTGACGACGGTTTACTGTTTATTGTTTTTTTTATTATTTTAGTTTGTTGTTTTTGGAGGTAATCCGGGGGAGAGAGCGATCTCTTAATCGGTACCCTCTGAAGACTAGCTAGGGTATAGTTAGATTAATGGGTAGGTAGGTAGGTCCAGAGGGTGTTGGATTATCCTGATTGCTTTTGCGTTTTCTTTTCTTTAAAGATGGCAACGTTTGAGCTGAATAAATTTTTAGATCAACCTAGTGTTGAAGTTTTAGAGACATGTCGGAAAAATGATTTGTTTCTTATTGCTCAACACTATGAGATAACTATCTCTAGAGCACTGCGTAAAGAAGAGTTGAAAGCTTGTTTAGTGACTAGCCTGATTAATAAGGGGGTATTTCCTTCTATGGAGGCTGTTCCTACTGCAGCAGTGGAGTTGGCGGCACCAGCTGCAGAAAGTTCGCCCTTACGCGTGTCGAGGGGTGTTCCAGTGACTCCAGTGACTGGGGTTGGTGCAGAGGTACGTCCGTCTTTTTCATTACCTAAATTTGAACCTCTTTCACTGTCCACAGAGTCATCATCGGGTTTGCGTGCAGATCCCCGTTTAAAGTTACGTTTAGCACGGTTACAATTGGAGATTCAGGACAAAGCTCAGGCGAGACAAGATGAGTTGAAGCGTCAGATCGAAATGTACCAAATTGATGCTGATACGAAGGTGCGACTGCGCGAGTTGGAGTTGCAGGCGGTTCCAGAGGTACCAAAAAAATCTATTGCTAAAACATCTAGGTTGGAGGTTAACTCTGAGATATCGGCTGGGGCCGGGCCATCAACTTCGGGTGTTAATTCTGTGCCGTCTGATATTGGATCTGAGTCTGTAGCGCCGTTTTCAACACATTTTGATGTGGCTAAAAATATCTCTATCGTCCCACCGTTCCGTGAGAGGGAAGTTGAGGCGTATTTTCAAGCCTTTGAACGAATTGCTGTTGCTTTAAGATGGCCAAACGAGGTTTGGGCACTAATGTTACAATGTAAACTTTCAGGTAAGGCACAAGAGGTGTGTGCATCTCTCTCGTTAGAGGAAAGCGTGCAGTACGATGCCGTGAAAACTGCAATATTACGAGCATATGAATTAGTTCCTGAGCACTATCGACAACGATTTCGCACCACGAAAAAAGGCACGTCTCAAACTTATGTCGAGTTCGTTCGCGAAAAGGGCATTCTATTTGATCGGTGGATCAAGGCGTGCAAGGTAACTGACTATAATTCTTTGCGAGAACTTTTGCTGATTGAAGAGTTTAAGAACTGTGTTCCCGAACGTACTGCGTTGTACTTAAACGAACAGAAAGTCAGCACTGTACAACAGGCTGCGGTGTTAGCTGACGAGTATGCATTGATGCATAAAAGTGTGTTTCTAAAGCGTCCGTCTGACTCTGGGGGTTCCTCATTAAAAGAAAATGAAAATCTTTCTGATGTGAGAAATAAATGGGTTCCTACCAGTCCGAAGTCTAGTCGAGAGTGCGGTTACTGTCATAAGATCGGACATATTATGGCGGAGTGTCGTACTTTAAAACGTAAACAAGAGCGACAAGATTCCTCATCTTTTCAGCCTCGAGGTTCGGTTCTAGTGAAAACTGTGTACCCGCCTTCCTTTACTTCTCTTGCGACACCTGATAGCTGTTTTCAGCCTTTCGTGTTCGATGGATTTGTGTCGTTAAATGAGAAGGTCGAAAGCCGAAAACCTGTAAGAATTCTCCGTGACACCGGAGGGTCTCAGTCCTTTATATTATCAGATATGTTGGGTTTTTGTGCTGACTCGGCGTGTAATACCAGTGCGATTGTGCAGGGTATTGAAATGGGTTTTGTGCCCGTTCCTCTTCATCGTGTATACGTTTCTTCTGATTTGGCATCTGGGTGTTTTGAGGTAGCAGTTCGTCCCTCTTTACCAGTGAAAGGTGTTGATTTTATCATGGGAAATGACATAGCAGGAGGTAAGGTAATGCCGGTAGTGCAAGTCATTGATCTCCCGTGTAAAGATTTGCAGGTTGATGCACTTGGTAAAAAATTGCCGAATGTGTTTAGTGCTGTTGTGACGCGAGCCCAAGCGAAACATGACATTCAGGAAAGTAATACTCTTTGCGATTCTGTCTTTTCAAAGATTTTGAAAACTGATGTTCTTCCCGATTCTCCAGACTCGTCTAAAACGACTTTAAGGTCATCTGTTAACTTTGATCTTATCGCTGATTTATCCGTCTCGCGCGAAATTCTGATCGAAGCTCAGCGAAATGATTTATCACTAGAAAAATGTCGTGCGAGTGTTGAAAATGATAAAATGTCGCTGCGCAACCACCAGTTTTACTGGAACGATAATGTGCTCATGCGTAAATGGAGTAGATCGATAAATCCTGAGCAGCGGGAAGATTGGAATGCGGTTCATCAAATTGTGGTGCCTTCGAAATTTCGAACACATGTTTTAAGTCTTGCTCATGACCATCCTTGGTCTGGACACCTAGGGATAACTAAGACCTATAACCGGGTGCTCCAGCATTTTTTCTGGCCAGGGTTAAAATCTGATGTCGTGACATACTGTAAGACATGTCATATTTGTCAGGTCAGTGGAAAACCTAATCAGGTTGTACCGCCTGCTCCTCTCTGTCCTATTCCTGCAGTTGGCGAACCATTCGAGCGCGTTCTGGTTGACTGTGTGGGTCCACTTCCTCGGGCTAAGTCTAGTTGTCAATATTTGTTGACAATCATGTGCGTGGCTACACGTTTTCCAGAAGCCATCCCGTTACGGAACATAACAGCTAAGACGGTAACTAAAGCTTTAACAAAATTTTTTACAACTTTTGGGTTGCCGAAAACTGTCCAAACCGATCAAGGTTCAAATTTTGTATCTCGCGTCTTCCGTACTTCGTTAAAAGCTCTTGGGGTGTCTCACGTGGTATCAAGTGCCTATCACCCTGAGTCGCAAGGAGCTTTGGAGAGGTGGCACCAAACATTAAAATCTGCTCTGAGGAAGTATTGTATAGAGACTGGGAATGAGTGGGACGATGGAGTTCCATTAGTTTTATTTGCGGTGCGTGAGGCGCGTCAGGACTCACTTGGGTTTAGCCCGTCAGAGCTTGTGTTCGGACATAATGTCCGTGGTCCTTTGAAAATGTTAAAGGAGGAATTTCTTTGTAATGGTTCGTCTGCGAAGACCAACATCCTTGATTTTGTATCACGTACTCGTGAACGTTTGCACAATGCTTGTACTGTGGCGAAGGAAGCACTTTCTCTGTCACAAAAGAAAATGAAAAAACATTTCGATAGGAAGGCAGTTGTGCGTAATTTTTTGCCAGGCGAGAAAGTTCTAGTGTTGTTTCCTATTCTTGGATCTTCTCTCTCTGCGCGTTTCTCCGGTCCTTACGTGATAAAAAGTAAGTTGAATGAAACTGATTATATCTTACACACTCCAGAACGGAGGCGAAAAACTCGTTTATGTCACGTGAATATGTTGAAACCATATTTTTGTGTCGAACCAAAAGAGAACACTGAGAATTTGGTTTGTGAACAGGTGACTAAATTAGATACTGAGCGCGTTTCATTGCTAGCTTATGCTTTGCCTTCCGATACTGCGGACGATGGGTTGAATGTATCTATGGAAGCTTTAGGAGGAGGATGTTTTGAAAACTCAAAGGTTTTATCTTCGCTTCCCGATCAACTATCCTATCTATTGCCTGAACAGCGAGAGGACGTAATGAAGCTGATAGACAGTTTCCCGAGTTTGTTCAATGACGTTCCTCCCGGTACTAATGTCATCCAGCATGACATTGAGGTCGGTAGTGCATTACCAATCAAGCAACATGCTTATCGTTGCCCAATAAGTAAGAGAGAAGCAATGAAAAGTGAGGTTGAGTATTTATTGCAGAATGGTTTCGCTGTTCCGAGTAATAGTCCATGGAGCTCGCCGTGCGTTCTGGTACCAAAGGCTGATGGGTCTTTACGTTTTTGTACTGACTTTAGAAAGGTAAATTCCGTCACCGTGGCTGATGCTTTTCCATTACCGCGGATGGACGATTGCATTGACAGTCTTGGGGCTGCGAAATACATCACTAAATTAGATCTTCTGAAAGGTTATTGGCAGGTGCCTTTAACCGAGCGCGCTTCTAAGATCTCTGCATTCGTCACCCCTGATGCTTTTCTGCAGTACAAACGTATGGCATTCGGTCTGCGAAACGCACCAGCCACGTTTCAACGTTTAATGTCCACAGTCTTAGGCGAGGTTCCTAACTGTAATATCTATTTAGATGATGTCGTCATTTATTCGTCCACATGGGCTGAACATATGTTGACCTTACATGACGTGTTTCGCCGATTAGAAGCTGCTTCCTTAACGTTAAACCTAAAAAAGTGTGAATTTGTTAAAGCTTCTGTCACCTATTTAGGAAAGCAGGTGGGAAACGGTCAGGTACGGCCTTTGGACGGAAAAGTGGCTGCTGTCCTCAGTTACCCAGTACCTACTACGAGGAGAGAACTACGTAGATTCCTGGGGATGGTTGGGTACTACAGGTGCTTTTGTAAAAATTTCTCGAGTGTGGTTGCCTCTTTAACGAAGTTGTGTAGTCCTAAAGTTTGTTTTGATTGGACTAGTGAGTGCCAGCAGGCATTCCTTTCTGCAAAATCTCTCCTTTGCAGTGCACCTGTGCTGTCTGCTCCAGATGTGACTCGTCCGTTCCAGCTTGAGGTCGACGCTAGTGCGGTTGGAGTGGGAGCTGTCCTGCTGCAGGAGGGTGCTGATGAAATAGGCCACCCAGTATCGTATTTTTCAGCTAAGTTAAACCGTCATCAGTTGAATTACTCAACGATTGAAAAAGAAACTTTAGCTATGTTGTTAGCCTTACAACATTTTAACGTTTATGTGGGGTCTAGTTCTTCTCCTATCGTTGTTTATACGGATCACAATCCGCTGGTTTTTCTGAGCAAAATGTATAACCATAATCAACGTTTGATGCGTTGGGCTTTAATGGTTCAGCCATATAATTTAGAGATCCGTCATAAAAAAGGATCCGACAACGTGGTGGCAGACGCGTTGTCTCGTGGATTAGGTTAAGTTCTGTGTGATTTTATGCAGAATCAGTTTTCTTTTCCCTTCTAAGGAAGGAAGGAAAAGAAAAAAACCCTGATTCTTCCTTTAGGGGGAGAAGTGTGACGGCCTCAGCCGTATGGGTGTTGCCTGTGTATTGTTGTGTGCATGTTTGTCTTGTTTTCTAATTGGTGTTTCTTTCTGAGTGTAGGCTCCTCCCCTGCGCACCTGTGGTTCGTTGCTCTGATGGCTCGTGCTGAGCATATAAGTGGAGTGTTGCAGGAGGGTGAAACACGCAGCGGTGAACGCCGTGCGCGTCATGATGCCTAACCTGCTGATCAACTCAAGCTGTGTTCTTTGTATTGTGCCACTATTTTGTTCTATCTTTTTTAGTGTTTAGTATGTCTATGTTGACGTTAGTGTGGAGTAAATGTGTGTTACTTGTGGAGAGAGAGAATTTGAGAGACGTGAGTTTGTGCAGTCATTGATTAGTCCAGTAATAAATGCTTAAAAGGAGACGCAAGTCAAAAAGCAGTTTCGTGTTACTGAACCCTTACGAAACGAGCATTATTAACAACAGGGGTTCGTAACAGTGCACGTGTATCTGTAAGGCTCTGTTCACAGGTGCGTCCAATCTTGCTGATAAGCCGGCGGTACAACGCGATTGGCAGATCCACTGAATAAAACCACCACATGCAGTCCAGTGAGGAAAGGAAAAAAAACCCTCGACAAGTTCGACTGTCTCCAACGAACCGGCTCTGAGCCCAACAAAGCATTCATGCACGACTCCACGCCGTGACACCTATCGCGATTAATCCCTGGCAGCGAGAGGTCCACGATATAAATCAACGCACTCTACTCCTCTTGATAAGGGAAGTGTGAATTCTTATCACGAACGAACAAGTGGGCACTGACGTGCGCTTCTGTAGGACTCATTTCCCTTCCTCTGTCTCGCAGCTAGGATCAACTGTTCCGGATCTCCCCGTTGGACATTCGGAGTGTACTGCAAATCGTCCGAAGCCGGGACTTGTGTGCAGTGGCGATTCTAGGGGGTGGCCAGGGCCACCCCTGAAAGCTCATTGGCCACCCCTGTGGCCACCCCAGATCTGATAGGTAGTTGGTCAAGTTCGTCAACACAAGAAACAAGAGAAATTATGTCAATCAATGATGACAGCTGATCAACTGATTTAGGGCCAGTTTTACATTTTTAACGAACACCGTAATGGTCGGAGGCCGTGAGAGCTGATTTCTGCTCAGCGGACGTTTGGCCATGCAGGTCAGGTGACCCATGAGATGAGCGCACTGGCTGCTGCTGCTCTGTGAAACAGGAGGACGGTCACAGTTAAATACAACAACGATAAAAACGCTGGAATCTGTAGATTGAGAGGTATGGTAATTTAATGTTTAGTTATATGCAGTTATATCCAACGCATTCTCACCCCAAGGCGTCATCTAACTGACAATTTTGACCATGCTTCAATATTCGGCGCTAAAGGTACCCTTTAGCGTCAGTTAGTTGACGCGATCCCAGGGCGTCATCTAACTGACGCTAAGGGTAACGCGTCAGTTAGATGATGCGGGTAGGTTTAGGTCTGGGTAGAAGGGCGTCATCTAACTGATGCTAAGGGTAACGCGTCAGTTAGATGACGCCCTGGGATCGCGTCAACTAAACTGACGCTAAAGGGTACCTTTAACGTCGAATATTGAAGCATGGTCAAACTGATTCCCAAGGCGTCAGTTAGATGACGCCTTGGGGTGAGAATGGGCTGTTATATCGTAGTTCCCTCTGAATGTGTAGGAAAACTGAAAAAGTCGAACTACACGGTACTAACGTTAGCTAGCTTAGCAGCCTGAAAACCAAGTTAAGAGTGCAGACAGTTGAAGAGGGCGCGCGCAGCTCTTAAAGGGGCCACACCTTATTTCCATTAGTTACACCGACATGAAATATGAAACACTATTTTCTGGACTGAAGACTGAGGGTGTTTTTTGCAGATGTGTGTGTGTTCAATAGAGCTAATGTTATATTTTTGGCCAACCAGTGTGTGAAATATAGTGTGAAAGTCTAGATTTAAGTTATAACACAAGAACAAGCTGTGACTTATTTATTTGCTCTGTGATTTAAGGGCTGTTTAAAAATGATTTTTTTATTGTATCAATTAGCTCATCTTCACACTCAGTCCACATATTTTTTAGACGTTTAAATAGGCAGAGTAAATTGCATTCAAATGGCAAGTTAATTTATGAAGAAGCATCTTGACCATTTATGATTCTAAGTCTTAACTGTTTGATTTAAATAATGTATGCTGAATCAAAGCCAACGTTTCAATTTATACCTTCATCAGGGCCTTGGACATGGATACTGTCTGGGTTAAAAAACACTTTTTGCACATTTTCGCACCACAAGGCATCCTAATGACATTATTCAGTGTTATTCTGTGTTACCTCTATTGTTACCCATGTTTGCTTTTCTAGTTTAAGTCCCCTCTTGTGGTTAAATAAAAAAACACACCTGTCAAAGAACAAACTAAGAAATTCAAATTCCAGTATCTCTAACAAATTATATCTAAGCTAAATAATAACAAACTAAGCATGTAAAGAACAACAAATATTTATGTTTTTTCCTTACAAGCTTAGTTTGTCTTTTGCTTTTACAGATACACTTTTTAATAAGGTCCTATCTTTAAGCATTTTGGTTTATCCTGTTGGATTTCTGTGTTTTTATGTAACCACAAGATGGTGCCTCAATTAGTAAAGCAAACACGGGTAACAATACAGGTGACACAGATGATGAGCTGATGACTGATACATGTTATTCTATAGGATGAGTTAAGAGCAGTTTAATTTTGATACTCTAGTCTAATCTAACTTTAACCAATCTAACGAGACAAGGACTTTAATCCACTACAAGAAAATAGCTCTTAGAAAATGTTTACCCTATCCTGACCATAATTATTGATTAAAAATAACCAGAGATACTTGAGGACTGTGATAGGTGGTTAGGACTGTTTTTAACAGGATAGACACTTTTATTTGACAGTTATGAGACAGGAAATCATGGGAGAGAGAGAGGATGTGACATGCAGCAAAGGACCGGGATTCGAACCATGGTCGGCTGCGTACATACGCATTAAACTTTGCTATGCCATGGCCACCCCAAACTAGCTTTGTGTCCATCT
This sequence comes from Chrosomus eos, assembly GCA_036326025.1. Taxonomy (NCBI): domain Eukaryota; kingdom Metazoa; phylum Chordata; class Actinopteri; order Cypriniformes; family Leuciscidae; genus Chrosomus; species Chrosomus eos. The sequence goes on from CM070819.1 coordinate 42,312,382, forward strand.
TGGCCACCCCCCAAAAAATGTCCTGGATACGCCACTGCTTGTGTGTGCCACTGCAGTCTGCAGATTACTGCTGTTTCACCGTTAGCGCCTGCCATACTAAGGAGCGCCGAGTGGGCGGGGTCGTGAGTGACTTGAGTGACTGTGTTTTAAGAAACTCTGCCAAATGCACATAACTGTTGTGTTGTTATTTAAATTTCTATTGGCTTAGTGAGGTGATTATCGTGGCTGCTCGCCTAGGTTTTTTTTATTACCTGTCTGGTGTCATCCAATAGGAATTATTGTGGAGGCTATTGATTTAACTAATGTAGTTCTAGAAAATTATATCTCTTATTCTGTGGGGTTTATTTTCAAGTGTTTACACCTGTACATTGTTACACCTATCATCTGCTCTTGCTGTGTACTTCTCACGTGTGAATGTGTGCTGTATTAGGTACGATTTTCTTCAACATATTAGGGTGATTCGTGTGTAGCCTCTTTTTGCTTATTCACTGATTACAAGGGGCACCAGATTGTGGAATTACTCCTAGCCATTGAACTGAAACAGCCAGCTGCATAACGTTTATTGTGTTTTTATCTTCTTGATCATGTATAATACTGCGAATAGTTCTTGAACTGCTGTTTAAATAAATTTTGTACTTTTATACAATTGTGTCTGTTACTTGTGTATCGCAAGGGAAAGGTCCTGCGTGTTTAAAAATAACACTTGTTACAGTGATGCTCGGTTTACATGCGCTTTGCTAGGTTTGCTTGAACTGAGGCGCTACAGCGATCAGTCGTGCCACACTGAAGAGCATCAAAACGTTTATTGTTTGAATTTCAGAATAAAATTTGCAGAATTTAAAAGATGAAACTTTTAAATTTCATATAAAAAAATAAACGTTTCATATAAAAAATAACAGCACAAAGCGTATTGTGATTAAATGAATTTGGAGACACAACAATATTTTGTTCATTCATCAACTGAAAACAGCATTGATTAAAAGATTGATTCTTAGGATTAAATAATCAAAATGGGTTCATGCAAAAGTTAATCGATTAAAATCGAGAAATGTATGTTTTTAAGCCAGGTTTGGAACAACATGAAGTATATTGGGCTAAATGATGAAAGAACTTTATTTATTTTTAAAGTAATCCTTTAAGTTCTTCATATTAGCCAACCCTGCTTTTTTAATGGCTAAAACACAGTGACAGCTGATAGACAAGATCTGTGGTGATGAACAATCTGTTCAACTACCTAGTAGCAATAGAGTAGCAATATTTTGGCACACTCATGACCCAGTAACCACTGGCAACAAATTCATGATGTGTGGTTAAAGTGGACAAATCCCACAGTGACAAAAAGAAAAAATCAACGCATTTTAATTATATATTCATGCACTTGTGCGGTTTTAATTTACATTGATAGAAAGTTCAACATAAGATAGGAAAATAATACAAGCTCGATTTTAACCCACAATGCTCATAAAGGCCCATATATAATCTGCAGTTGTTGTTTTTTTTTTTGTGAATTTATGTGGATTGGATTTAAACAGAGCTAAGAGTACAGCATTCATACTGGTAGCTGAAATCATAGACTTATTAGCCCCAAAAAAATTCCCAAAGAAAATACTTTTTTGTGAATGCCTGCACACGAACACCAGTATGACGAAACCTGTTCACTAACCACTACGCCATGACTGGCAGTTTATTCATTTCTAAAGCTGTACATGATGAAATATGTGCTATCTGAAAACTCACAGGCATCAGGGTGTCAACTTAATTAGGCAGAACATTTCCCAGAGTCCTTAAAAGCAAGTGACCCTGCAAAGAAAATTCTTTCTATTTTATAATGTTTGTTCCAGGTATCAGTCCTGATTTTGTTCTGTCGTGATTTCTGAATCCACATCTATACAAAAAAATAATTCTAAAGAGTATTAAGTGGTTTTCAAGTGGCATAATGCGGCCTTTTGTGACAATGAAGGTCATTGATGTGGGTGGAGATGGAGAATGTTTGGAGATATATTTTAACACCTTTAAGAAGTATCCTCACATGTGCCCATTCCAAAATAAATTTTACCCACTGGCTCTTTGTTCTAGTTGATCAGCATCTAATTAACAAAGTGACCCTCATTTACAACCATTTAGCTTTTACCATTAAGTGGCCCTTATATTGAGCCTTTCTACTCAGAAAGGCTTGTGTCAGTTTGTTCACTAGATCAGGCGTGGCGAACGTCGGTCCTGGTCCTGGAAAGCCACAGTCCTGCAAAGTTTTGTTTCAACCTTAATCAAACAAACCTGAACAAGCTAATCAAGGTATGAAGGGTTAGAGATTGTCTTATATTGGGGTGATAAGACGGTCTGTATCTCTTACCATTGGAGAAAGCGTAACGGCTAACTTGGATCACGTGAGGCACCTCAGCCTATCATGTAATGGCAGTGATGTAAGTGACCGCCATTCAAAGTATTATGGCAGTCACTTACAGTTTACATAAACCAGTTTCTTGTGGATTAGCGTGTTGGTCTTGTGAATAAATAATCTATATTTGGTGTTATATCGCTAGTAAATGTACAGTAGGACTGCAATGTTTTGTTTGTGGAATGTGCTTTCCTGCGGAAAAAAGAGTGCAAATATCTCTATTAGCTGTAGGGTGACCAGTCGTCCCGAAAAATTTGGGACAGTCCCGAAATCTAAGCTGTTGTCCCGAATCCCGAATCCGGCCTGTCCCGAAAATTATACTAAAGCAAAATCTTGACTAGTTATTACTACTTATTAGTCATGATAAAACATTAAAAACTGTCTGTGGAGGTTGAGTCATCCTGCAGCCAGCCCCCGTCGGCTGCAGCATCTTTTTTGTTTCTGTTTTTAAAGTTCTACAAAGAGACATAGGCGCCAATTTAGACATGCATTGATAAGCTCATTTTCATTCATTGATTTGTTGACATGGCTGGTGTACCGGAACCCCAACACGCTGCTAAAAAGCAAAAACGTCTCTGCAGGTACCGGGAGGAGTGGTTGGAGAAGTATCCATAGTAGGATAAGAGCAGGGAAAGCAGCAATAACCCCCCTATTGTCACGTTTCAGTGTGTTTAGTTCTGTGTTGAGATCTTGTTTTCCCCCTGTCTTTGTGGTTTTTGGTTTAGTCCTGTAAAGTTTTCCCGCTCCTCGTTTGTGTTCAGTTTTATCACCTGTGTTCTGTTAATTATTCTATTATTCCATGTGTATTTAAACCCTGTGTTTTCCCTCAGTGTTTGTCGATCGTCGTCAATGTATGGTTGTGTGTTAACCCTGAAGTCCTGGAGTTCTGTTCTTTTGTTCTCGTTTGTTTTTGGACGTTTTAAGTTTGTTTAATAAATATATTATATTGAAGCCCTTGTCCTCGTCTTCAGCTACCTGCAGCAACCCTGACAGAACGATCGACCTTAAAAATCTAAAAATGGGCCGAAGGAGGAAACACAAGGAGGTGAGCCCCTTTGAAAACCCAATCCTCTTCCAAGAGGAGCTTTCTCTTGAGGAGTATGCGGGACGATATCTCGAGCTCTACGATGATGCGACATTGGAGGAAGAGGAACTGACAAAGAGTTTCTGAGGTGGATTAAAAGACCCTCTCGCCCAGATAATTCTTGTCAAGGACCTAAATCTGTCATTCTTGGAGTTTGTGGATCACACGCTGTGGGCATGTGGATCCAACTACCTGGTAGAGGATCTCCCACTCCATTCAGTTCCAAACCCGGTATGCCCAGAGCCCATCGCCTGCCCGCCAGAGCCTGAGCCCATCGCCTGCCCGCCAGAGCCTGAGCCCGTCGCCTGCCCGCCAGAGCCTGAGCCCAGCCCCAAGCTCCCTGAAATGCTGGTTCCGTCCAGTTCCGAGTCCCATGATGTGCTGGTCCCGTCCAGTTCCGAGTCCCCTGATGTGCTGGCCCCGTCCAGTTCCGAGTCCCCTGATGTGCTGGCCCCGTCCAGTTCCGAGTCCCCTGATGTGCTGGCCCCGTCCAGTTCCGAGTCCCCTGATGTGCTGGCCCCGTCCAGTTCCGAGTCCCCTGATGTGCTGGCCCCGTCCAGTTCCGAGTCCCCTGATGTGCTGGCCCCGTCCAGTTCCGAGTCCCCTGATGTGCTGGCCCCGTCCAGTTCCGAGTCCCATGAACCGCCAGAGCCCGTTGACCCAGCGCCAGAGCCCGTTGACCCAGCGCCAGAGCCCGTTGACCCCAGCGCCAGAGCCCGTTGACCCAGCGCCAGAGCCCGTTGACCCAGCGCCAGAGCCCGTTGACCCAGCGCCAGAGCCCGTTGACCCAGCGCCAGAGCCCGTTGACCCAGCGCCAGAGCCCGTTGACCCAGCGCCAGAGCCCGTTGACCCAGAGCCCGTTGACCCAGCGCCAGTTGATGTCAAGTCTGTTCCTGTTCCTGAACCTGTCCTTCTCCCCAAGAAAATTTTGGGGGGGGGCTATACGCCTTCGCCGTGGCCGGCCAAAGATCCACGGAGGCCCGGAAAAATAAAACCTCCGTGGCCACCTGATGGGTCTTCACCGCCGTGGCCACCCGAAGGGTCTTCACCGCCGTGGCCACCCGAAGGGTCTTCACCGCCGTGGCCACCTGAAGGGTCTTCACCGCCGTGGCCACCTGAAGGGTCTTCACCGCCGTGGCCACCTGAAGGGTCTTCACCGCCGTGGCCACCTGAAGGGTCTTCACCGCCGTGGCCACCTGAAGGGTCTTCACCGCCGTGGCCACCTGAAGGGTCTTCACCGCCGTGGCCACCTGAAGGGTCCTCACCAGCACGGCCACCTGAAGGGTCCTCACCGCCGTGGCCACCTGAAGGGTCTTCACCGCCGTGGCCACCCGAAGGGTCTTCACCGCCGTGGCCACCCGAAGGGTCCTCACCGCCGTGGCCACCCGAAGGGACTGCTCCGCCCTGGACGCCCGAGGGTCCCACAGCTCCGCCCTGGACGCCCGAGGGTCCCACAGCTCCGCCCTGGACGCCCGAGGGTCCCACAGCTCCGCCCTGGACGCCCGAGGGTCCCACAGCTCCGCCCTGGACGCCCGAGGGTCCCACAGCTCCACCCTGGACGCCCGAGGTTCAGCCTGCACCGCCCTGGCCACGCCAACAGCCTGCACCGTCGTGGCCACGCCCACAGCCTGCACCGCTGTGGCCACGCCCACAGCCTGCTCCGCCCTGGAGGCTTCCTGGACCTGCACCATGCCCTCGTCAGCCTCCAGGGCGCCCACCCTCCCACCCCTTTGGATGTTATACGGCGCGAGGACGCGCCTTCGGGGAGGGGGGAGGTACTGTCACGTTTCAGTGTGTTTAGTTCTGTGTTGAGATCTTGTTTTCCCCCTGTCTTTGTGGTTTTTGGTTTAGTCCTGTTAAGTTTTCCCGCTCCTCGTTTGTGTTCAGTTTTATCACCTGTGTTCTGTTAATTATTCTATTATTCCATGTGTATTTAAACCCTGTGTTTTCCCTCAGTGTTTGTCGATCGTCGTCAATGTATGGTTGTGTGTTAACCCTGAAGTCCTGGAGTTCTGTTCTTTTGTTCTCGTTTGTTTTTGGACATTTTAAGTTTGTTTAATAAATATATTATATTGAAGCCCTTGTCCTCGTCTTCAGCTACCTGCAGCAACCCTGACACCTATAGGGTAAACAGAACAGAACCAACATAAATGTATGCAGATATCATTAATTCAAGATTTTAAAATACAACATAATTCAAGAATTTATTCTGATTCAGGGGGAATCGGTACGCCATATCCTGACTGACGGGATTGCTGGGGATTGAGGAGGGTAATTTGCTCCTGAGAAACGATAGCTGCTGATAATACTGAAGGAGCTTATATATGTATGCAGTGATAGGCGTCATATTCCTATAGGTAGACGTGGATCAGAGAGTCAGCTGATGCGAGCTTCACTAACGTAACCTGCCAGAACTGACGCTACGCTTGAAAATTAAATTATTCATTTTCGCTTTACTCATTAAAATGCATAATATCAGCGTTATATTTAGACATGCAGTTATAATAGTCATTACAATCCAAGTCTTATCATAACTGGTCAAACCTGAAAGCCAAAGAATAAAAAACATCTGTATTTTTTTACGTTCTTTAGACAATATGCAATATCGCTGAATATTTCTATGTAATATAGTAATACCGTAAATGAGTCCTACCTGACGCGACATTCCCTTCTTTGCCTTCTCTTATAGAATAACCTTTTTATCATAGTAAAATCTACAATATCGTTCCCAACAAAAGTATTGTTTACCGTAAAACATGTTGAAGATTAGCGGACAGGCAAACTATTCATTAATAATTTATTTCCTCACAAAAGTGGTTTATTCAGTGTAGTGAAGCCTCTTCTCCATTGACATCCATTCACAAAAAAACGGTCTCTGGCCTCCTTTCCTGTGTACCGACACAACCGCAGCGTTATCATTAGCCGTAATGCTTTTTTGGTTAAAGGTTGAAGGCTTGCCTTCCAGTGGCTTTGGAAGGGTTACTAGAAAGCTACAGACAGGTGAGATTTTATCCGTTTTGGAGCAAAACTCTGCAGGACTGTGGCTCTCCAGGACCTGCATAGAGGTTTGATTGTGGGTAGATCATACTGTATATTAACAGTTCTGGAGCAGTGTGTGAATTCCAGAAACTAGTGCTCTCACTATTGTAGTGCCTCTGTCGCCTAGCAACCGGGGATTTCAGGGCCAAATTCACATTCCTCTTATTGGTTAGGCCTGCAGTTTATTGGGTATTAATGTATTTGGTATTCTTTCTGCAAGAGTGTGTTTGTGTATGTGTGTGTGCTCAGAATAATTAGAAGGGAAGCTGAGAATTAATTTACATGACTCTTTTATTAGTATGTTGCTTTTTATGCTGTAGATGAGTACATCATTTTCCTTTATTGGTTATTGGTTCATAAAAGTGAAACATATTAAGGGAAGCGGTGAAAGAGATGAAACAATTAAGAAATTGGGATCTTTGTCAGCCATATATAGCTAGTTTTAACAGGCAGTAAATGTAAATGGTGATGGTAACCTATACAATTAATTTAGAGCTAATTAATCATTAATGACTATGATGTTGATTTACCACAGCAACATAAATTCTAATAAAAATACATTGTAAAAAATGTTTGACAGCAAGCCTAAAAATGTTTTTTTATAGTGTAATATATTATCATTCGCTTCAGCATTTTTTGTAACTTAGTATACTATTCAAAATAACAAATGTGATTGAATTAAATTTAACGATAAAGACGACTTCAGTACTACAAAAGGATTTCTTGTAATATCATTAGAAGAAAAGGTTCATTTAGCAGCATGCTATGTGAAGGCCCATAAGCCCAGACAAAGTGATATCCCTGTAATATTGCAATACGAGAATGGCGTACTTGAATTATTCACTGTATTTGCTCTGAAGTGCTTGTAAATGCATTTGTGAATAGCGAAAAGCACTTTGTTTTTGTTCAGGGATGGATAACAGTGTCTTTTGCTTTCTGCTCTGTGAAGCCATCTAGATGATGTGTCGCATTAAAGATTTAGCGTGGTTCAAGAGTATCGGTCGGTAATAAACTGTCAGAAGTTCGCACCGTGATTTAACAGGCCGTTCTTATGCAAAAAAATACCAGTAAATGTGCGTTCAAGCATAATTCAGGCTCATTTTCTTACAGGTTAACACTGTCATTTTCCTCGTCCTGATGTGAACATCTTCTTCAGACATTCTGAACTCTGAATGCTTTGAAATTGTGCTAAATACCTGTCTTATTATGCATTCGGTGTTTACTCACCTCATCCGCTATCAGTTCAGTCACTGCACTGACAGAGACTTACAGCCTGATATAATGAAAGCTGTGCTGCCAGTGTGTGAGAGTATGTGAGCTGTTGAATGATATTTATAGGGTCAGTGAAGGTAATTCTTTTATGGTCAGATGGGATGATAAAGAAGGGTGCTCGATGAAAAAAAAAAAGAAGAAAACAACAAAAGGCTGGATCATTGTAATTCACATCAACACCAGACCAATACTTTTACACACTCATCACTAAAACACAAAGGGTGTGAAGTTTTAAAATGCGCAATGAGATCTGTGGAACAGAGATGGATTTTCAGAGCACAGTGAGATTGGTCATTAAAACTTTGTTCTGCTGTATGCATAAGTGTGAAAAAAAAGTATTTGGAATCTATAGTTTATGGTGTGTGTGTGGAAATGGTTTAATAAACATACTAAATGAATTATTTTTTTATTTCATAAAGTTTTGTGTGATGGGCAGGGTTAGTGTAAGGGGATAGAACATACAGTTTGTACAGTATAAAAACCAATATTTCTATGTAGAGTCCCCAAAAAGTGAAACCAAGTTGTGTGTGTTTGTGTACACATATTACACACACACAAACATTAAGAGCACTATTTTAACGATCTAAGCATATGGTCTAAAGTGCACGGCTTGTCCGAATCCACTTTTTATAGTTTAATGACGGGAAAAATGGCCGGTGCGCATGGTCTTAAAGGGTTGTCCCTCCTCTCTTCATGACTAATGGTGTGTGTTTTGTGCGTAACGTGCAATAAACCAATCAGAGTGTAATTTCCCATTCCCTTTAAAAGCCAGTTGTGCTCGCACCATGGCGGGTTGTTCTCTTTCTCTCTCATAATTCATTCAAATAAATGTTATGATTCAGTCAAAAAAAGTAATCTTACCACTCAATCTCTGATTCTGATTTAAAGCAGGCACAATGCTAGATCTAACTGATGAAAATAATTGTTAATGTCATTTTTATCTTTACAATCAAAATCCACGCTCCTAACAACAATAGTGGCTTTAACCTGTAAATTAGTGACCATGATATAAGCAGAATAATCCATGGCTATGTGTGCATTACACAATTTTAATGTGCTTCGCGTTGAGTGTTTTTTTTGCCTCAAGGCCGTGATTTAAAATGGTGTAATGCACACATAGCCATGGATTCCCATTCTCTCTCTCTCTCTCTCTCTCTCTCTCTCTCTCTCTCTCTCTCTCTCTCTCTCTCTCTCTCTCTCTCTCTCTCTCTCTCTCTCTCTCTCTCTCTCTCTCTCTCACACACACACACACACACACACACACAAACACACACACACACACACAAACTGTACTGTACATTCATACATACATATTAATCAATCCAACTAGAAATGCCACTCACTGCTAAAAGCTTCTTAAATAACCTAGCATAACAATGGTGACCGTTGCGTAGGCAGGCACCCCTCACATTTCTATGAGAAAGGGTAAATCTCTAGTGTTCATTATAATTTTGCAGTACATTTCTATTAGGGTGCTCACTCTAAAACCATCCAAATGTTAAGATTTGCTCCCACATACACATGAGAACTCTGTCCCACTCCAAAACACCCCCTCCTCTACCTAGTGAAGAGTACGAGTAGTAGAGATAAAAACAGCAACACTAATACTGTAGCTGCGAAAGGGAAAATGTTTGAACCAAGCTAAGACCATTCTTATACCCTTCAGCCTCTTTAGCACTAAAAATCAACTTTGTGGTTAAGGTCAAAGCCCTGCGATGCTCGGAATACCAACTGGATCTCACTATAGCTTTAACCTTTCTACCTTCCTTCCTACCCATTTCTTTTTCTCTGCCTCCCTGTCTCTGTTTCTGAAACGTGTTTACTCCTTGTAACGGGACTAACGCTCTCATTAGCCACACTAAGGTGCAAGAACTTACCTTTGATGGCTCTCTTAATTAGCAGCCATTTTAAATCTCTTTAGCTTGGGGATTTCATTGGGCTACACACACACACACACACACACACCCTTCCACATATTGGCCTGGGAGGCTGCTCTTGCTCTAATTTATTCCCTTGTGTTGGCTACCCTGTGTGCCTGTGAAGTTGAGAGAGTGTATGTGATATGGTCCACAGGCATTCTGGGTACATTTTCTACATTTTTTGCCAGAGTGAGACATGCAGTACCTACCACACCCACCCATCAATTATCTCAGGAAATATGATGGATGCCTTTCAACCTATTTTGCTCTTTTTTTTTCACACAAGCACACTTTTTCCAGATCTCTTGGGCGCCTACAGAATTTTTGCTGCATCAGAGAACACTGCAAATACATTGATTTCATTGGGTATGGAGCGTCACAGGAGTTTGGGAAAGTAGTTGCATGTGAAAAAGCTGCATTATGTTGAATCAACAAATTTTTTAACCTATATAGGTAGCACTTCACAAATAAGGTTCAATTTGTTAACATTAGTTAACATGAACTAACAGACCAGTACTTCAAGTATCTATTAAGGTGTAACAATAATTATATTAGCATCCACACCAGTGCACAATATCGTTATGTTTAATAAGTGTGCACTGCAGTTCTGTCGTCTGCCGCTTTAAATGCTCAAGCTCTTGGATGATGGATTCTGATTGGCTGTGATTGTTAATGTCAGAAAATTATTCTGAATGTGATTCTAACATTGTTTCTCTATGCAAGTTTTTTTCGTACTATATCTTTATCATTATCGTTATTGTCCTTGGTGAGAATGGGCCTTTAATCTTACTGTTAATTTACTAATTAAATACATTATTTAAATAAAAATGCAAGTTTACAATATGGAAGAAAATAGATATGTCGCTACTTCTCTTTTACATGACTTTAAATGGATAGTTCACTTTGAAATACATTTTTGGTATGTTTTAGCTTACCTCAAGGGCATCCAAGATGTAGGTATCTTTGTTTCTGCAGTAGTTTCAATTTTGATATTTTTAGGTCAAACTGTTCTTGTCTGTCAGTCATATAATGCATGAGGTCTATGGTCACCACCTCAAAGAGCATACACAGAGAAGTCCAAATTAAAAATGTGATTTAGTGACTCATAAATGTAAGTACACATTGATGAACTAAGACACGAAACGAGCGGTTTGTGTGAGAAAACGAACAGTACTTATATCGTTTTTACCTCTTGTAAACAGGTACTTGTAAACGTTGTAGACAACGTTGAATTTTTGACGTACTTGCACAGAACGAAGCAGATCACTTGGACGTGGCTGTGGGTACAAGAGGTAAAAACGATATAAATACTGTTCGTTTTCTCACACAAACCGCTCGTTTCGTGTCTTAGGTCATCAATGTGTACTTACATTTACGAGTCACTAAATCATGACATTTTTAATTTGGACTTCTCTGTGTATGCTCTTTGAGGTGGTGACCATAGACCTGCATTATATGACTGACAGACAAGAACGGTTTGATCTAAAAATATCAAAATTGAAACTACTGCGGAAACAAAGACACCTACATCTTGGATGCCCTTGACGTAAGCTAAAACATACCAAAAAATTATTTCAAAGTGAACTATCCCTTTAATTTTATCTGGAATTGCACAAGCTGACATACGAGACCAATGAGAATTCCAAAGAGGCGGGTCCAAATCGAGATATCCAATTTACTGTATTCCTGCACTTTCATGGTTCTTTCCACACCCTCAAAATGAATCTTGCACATTTGACTCTCTGACAGAGGTGTAGACACATCACACGCAAACACAGGCAATATTCATTTACTCTTTCACACTCCCTTTACCCGTCAGTCACTTCCAATGTCTGTCCCTCTTTTTCGTGATTCTTCTCTTTCACTCTTCCTCCACTTCTCCCTGGGGTTTCCTGGAATAGACACTTTTAAAATGGTATTATCTCTATTAATGTTATTGAGCATACTGTGATCTAAAATGAAGGAGCTACAGTCACCTCGCACTTTCATTTATTCCCATCTATCACCTCAGCAGAGCTTGACTTCCTCTATTTAAATATACTTCACTTTCAGAGAATATTCTCATTCATATTTCAAACCCAGCATGAGGGAAGAGACTGTGTAGAATAGTTATAGCCTACGATAACTACATTTGTCATTTATGAGTGATTGTGATTGTGTGTGTTTGATTTAAATATACACATGGCATAAATATGTCTCATAATATGAGCACATTTGCTGCACGTTTCCTGTAAATGAGTCCATTTGGCATTTATGGACGTGTTTTCATGTTCACCTTTCAATCTTTAGATTTAATGGAAGCCTGTTTAAACTGCAGAATCAGGCCATGTCCACATTAATACTTTTTGTTTGAAAACACATCTTTTCTCTCCGTTTTTTGACCTTCCGTCCACTCTATATAGTATACTATAATGTATTTTGAAAGTATACTTTCAATGCATTGTTACAATGATCATTTCCAGCAGACAGTTAAAATGTACCTAAAATATATTTTTAATAAATTGCAAATAAATACACTTTTTAAAAATAAGAGGAAACAAGAGGAAAGCAAAATAAATAATTTCTAGGAATAAATTACTGGAGTTGCAAACAAAAGAAATAAAAACAAGACTGCAACCTTGTAGGGAACTAGAGAGACAAATAAATTAAAAGTAAAAACTAAATAGCAACAAATTCAAAATCAAAAGAGAAACTAAAAAGGCCTGGGAGAACTAAAGCAAAATAAAGACTAGAACTATAGTGTAAAAAAGAATTGATCAAAAAGAAATAAATACAAGACTGTCAAGAAAAGACTAAACGTAGCAAGATCTAACAAGGCCCTTAGACACAAGCAAGCAAGGTGCACACACAAAATAGCACACAACAAACCAGCGAAGACATGAGGGAAAGGAGCCCAATATAAAGGGAGCAGAGCACATGAGGATCAGATGAACACAATCATGCAAACGAGGACTAGACAAGGGTTGTGTTCAAAATCTCCTCCTATAACCCTCATTTGAAACTTAGCAAACTGGCAGCTCCTGTTGTAATGAAAAGATTTATCTTGAACTCTGTCATGGAAACTAGCATTTATAAACCTTAATTAAACAATTTAATAATCAAGTTAAAAGGAATTTATACCTGTATGATATTACGCTGTCACCACATTGAACCAGCGGTTTGGAAAATGGATGGATGGATGATTCAGCTGCGGGCGCAATCTTCTGGCGAGACGTGGGAATTCCAGTGCAGTGCATTACGAGTATTCTCTAGCCACTGACCATACATCAGTTGTACACTCGTTATTGCGGTGCATTGTGGGATTGAATGAGTGTCTAATATGGTAATTTCCTCAATGTATTACTAACAGAGAGTAATATTAACACAACTGAGAAAACCACTTTGACTGCACTATTTAATTACTGCGAATAACATTAAATCCTTGACGGTGTTTCAAAAAACATTACATTCAGAAATCTCTGTGAAAGATTCAGTTCTCACCTTTTTCATTTCATTATCAAATGACCACTGTGAATGGCAGACATATGTTATAATAGACTAATAACAGACCATTTTGCCATTACACAAAAGCAAAAAATGTGTAAAATTTTCAACTTTTTTTTTCAATGTGCAAAAACATGAATGAGTTTTGAGTACTACAGCACAAATACAAAGTTCTGTCATGAAACTCTAGATACCGCAGGCTAATAGGTCCTTAACCTGCTTCAGGGCCGGAGTGGGACTCATTTTCAGCCCTGGAGTTTCATGCCTTAGACCGGCCCACTTTAGTTCCCGACTGACTATCTTAAAATAATGTAATTAAAACCTCAGTATATATAAGTCTGCAATAGTGCACTGTTCTGTAGCCTACAGCCTTGTAATTCATTGTATTTTTCAAAAATATAATTTTCTATTCAGTCCAATAGCCGTACACAGGGTTTAATAAATACAGAGGTCAAACAAGTGATCTTGCTAGGGGGTTCGAGGCATATTATTTTTCCACTGTCATTGGCAAAGAACTTATGTATATCTGTGTTAAAAATCCATTGCAATAAAGCTATTCTCATTGTGGGCACAGTATGCAATAGGCTATTGCTCTATACCTGCTCTCCTCTCTCCTCTCTTATCTCCATCTCTCGTTCTTCTTCTCTCAGTCTCTTTATCTGGTAACACCCAATAAGGTTAATTTATTAAACATTAGTTAATTTATTAACTAACATGAACTAACCATGAGCAATACATTTGTGACTGTTTTTATTCATCTTTATTAATGTTAGTTAATACAAATACAGATTCATTGTTTGTTTGGGTTAGTTCACAGTGCATTAACTAATGTTAACAAGATTTTAATAAAATATTAATAAATGTTGAAATTAATATTAACAAAGATTAACAAATGTTGAAGAAGTATTCTTAGTTAACGTTAACTAATGTAGTAAACTAATGAACCTTATTGTAAAGTGTTACCTTTTATCTTTACCTGTAAATGTCCCCTTCCCGAAGCTGAACTTTGATTGAAGTTCTACAGTTTTTGCAAACTGATTATTTATGTCTGTCGTTTAAAACTTCCATCGTAAAACAGCTGTTGCCTGTTTAGTTTAGCCACTTGCATCTTATCTCGTGAAGCGTCGCATTGGGATCCGCGCGCGGCCGCGGCTCGCGCTTCTGTGAACATAAATCCTGCTTTGTTCGGTCATCTCAAACATTTTGCCATTGCCGACGAGCGGTGTTTGAGTGCTGATGATGAGGTCGGTAATCGTCGCGATATGGTGGGTGGGCCCTGAGGCGCTACATGTTTTGTATCTCTTATTTTTTGTTCACACATCAACAACTGACTTTTTTTTGTGGGGCTGCGAGAAAATAATCATAACAAATAGTGGGGCTGCGCTGTGACTGGGAAAGCATTCAACCCAGTGCCATGACAACACGGACCGGCCCTCCTGGCCAATAAAACAGACCGGCCCACCGGGAATTCTCCCGGTGCTCCCGATTAGCCAATCCGGGCATGACCTGCTTGCAATAACGTCTCTGGTTACTTACGTAACCTATGTTCTCTGAATAGGGAACGAGACGCTGCGGAAAGCGCAGTGGGATATTCTCTGAATGTGCCGATTGTCTGAAGCCTTATAGAATCACGCCAATTCATTGGCTGATGGCGTCCGCGCAATATGGCTCCGCCCCGACGCTCTTACGTCGCATCATACGTATTCGCGCGCGCGCCATCTGCTCCTCAGATTTCTCTGCCGAAAAGAAACTGTCAGCAGCGCGAGGAGCTTGGCCGCTAACGCAGCGTCTCGTTCCCTATTCAGAGAACATAGGTTACGTAAGTAACCAGAGACGTTCTCTTTCATAGGTTCTCTCAACGCTGCGGAAAGCGCAGTGGGAACGGACTACCAAACTCGCCAAGCTAGAGCGCTTTTATGACTGGTAGATAAAAGAGACAACGACCGAAACGAGTTCAAACAGAAAGAACCTGGGAACCCGGGGTCATGTCAAGATCCAAGCTATAGAACCTTACAAAAGTATGCGGAGAGGACCAGCCTGCCGCAACACAAATATCCTCCAAAAGTGCTCCTCTGAAAAGAGCTTGAGAAGATGCTACACTTCTGGTGGAATGTGCTCTAATGTTAAGAGGTGAAGGCAAGCCACGCACCCCATAAGCCAACGAGATAGCCTCTGTGACCCAGTGAGAAATCCTCTGCTTCGATGCAGCAAGCCCACGGCGGCTAGCACCGAAACAAACCAGAAGCTGGTTAGATTTCCTCCAACCGCCTGAGCGGTCTACATATATCTTAAGAGAACGAACTGGGCAGAGCAAGTTAAGCTCCCTATCTTCCTCAGATGAAAATGGAGGAGGGTGGAAAGCATTAAGGTTAACTACCTGAGAGCGGAAACTTGAGGAAAGAACCTTGGGGACATACCCTGGTCTCGGTCTCAAGGAAACTTTGACCAGGCCAGGGGCAAAGTCCAAGCAGGACTCGCTAACAGAAAGAGCTTGTAAGTCTCCCACCCGCTTTAACGAGGACAAAGCTAACAAAAGAGAAACCTTAAGAGTCAGAATCCTATCCGGAGCTGACTCCAAGGGCTCAAAGGGGGCTTTCGTCAAACCCTCTAGGACAACAGAAAGATCCCATGAGGGGACTCTAGGGGAGCGAGCCGGTTTCAGGCGCTTCACCCCACGCATAAAGGCAGAAACTAACCTTAACTTGCCTAGGGGAATCTCATCCGATTCCCTATGCGCTGCAATAGCCGCGACATAAACCCTGAGAGTGGTAGCGGCTGCTCCAGCCGCAAACTTCTCCTGCAGGAATTCCAGTACTGAACCAGCAGGGCAGTTAACTGGGCTCTTATCATGTGCCAAACACCAAGTCTCAAAAACCTTCCATTTGGAAGAATATAATCTCCTTGTAGAAGGAGCTCTAGCACTCGCAATAGTCTCCTGAACGTCAGTTG
>CM070819.1:42340319-42369653 GCA_036326025.1 Chrosomus eos
GATAGGAACTGTTTTGAGGCTTGGCACCAGTGAATTTCATGAACGCCTGGACTTCTTTTGGAAAAATGTAAATAGTTTTGGTTCTGTACAAGTTATAATGTTTATTCCTGTGCTCCAGGACTCCAAAGACATGAACAAACTGTTTTCCAGAGGAAATTTGCTTAGCTTTTATTTATTTCTGTGTGATTTCAATAAATATTTGAGTGATTCAATTTCCGATTTATTTTTTCATTTGTCTTTATGGTCCCATAACTTATTTTACATTCAGGTGACATCAATGTAACACAAATGTGCTGAAAGTTCAATTTGTCCTGAAAAAAAAAAGAGGTGTGTCAATTGTCTGTGCACAAAAGGGTTGATGTTTTACAAGCTTTTTTAGTTAATAACACCAGACGGAAAATTTACCCTTAGGTCTCTGAGGGTTAAATTGTTTGACGAATGCAATTTTTTTATTATTATTATTATGTTTTCCTATTGAAAGACATTACAATATATATTACATTACAAGATAAAAGTCACAATGTCATAAAGTCGTTAAATAAAAAGCTTAAATGCGTAGTATTGTGTGAAAAAAAAATGGAATATGTTTTAAATTATAATTTAGGATAGGATTGACCAACAAATAAATGCTTTGTCTTTTTTGCACATCAGCACCCAGTTATCATGAGTAACCGGACCCTGCGGATGTTGTAGGAAATTAAATTTATTCATTCAGAAAGAACCAAACAGAGATTCAGGAAATTGCCTTTTTTGTGCAATCTGAAATGGCAACCAGGGGTCAACTTCACTTTACTTTCTTACTTTCCTTGGGATGCCATTCTCATAATATTATAAATTTAATCTTAATATTCTATCATTTTATTCTCATCATTTTGACTTTAGCTATTAATGTACACTACTGTTTAAATGTTTACTGTTTAAATGTTTTGGTTCAGTAAGATTTTTTTTTTTTTTTTTTTTTTAATTGGTACTTTTATTTAGAAATTGTTCAAAACTGACAGTAAATACTTAGTATAAGTTACAAGAAAAAACATTTTTAAATAAATGATGGTCGTTTGAACCTACTCATTAAAGAATCATTAAAAGTATTGTAATTTCCACAAGTATTAAAGGTCCCATATTGTCAAAAATTAAAAAAAAAAAAATCCTGGTTTTTTTTATGATAACAGAGGTCTAGGGGCTATGAAACTACCATATATGTTTCAAAACAGTCAATCCACAAACAAATGCACACAGCCTGCATAAAGTAGCTGTGCCTTTTCACGAGCCGTTGTGACTTCCGTAAAAATGTGATGTCAGAACTCAGACTCCGCCTTCAGTCTCCTCCCGAACACTGCCCACCGTCCGCCTTCCTTTTGCCCAACACCAGACAACATCATTGCTGAGCAACAACAACACGGACACATGTCGAGAAAACGCTGTTCAGTCGATGGATGTCAGGAAACTACATCATTGCACACTGCACAGACAACAACATTAATTTAAGAAACCAGTGCCTGTTTATTTATTCTGAAATACCACAGCAATTTAGTTCGACCTTAACCGTCTTTTCTGTACATTTCACAAGTGACTGCTTCATAAATCAGGTACAGTTCAATGTTTTTCAAAGAATCAACTCCTCAAAGATGCTGCAGTCCCTACAATGTTGGGTCCGACCTCGCAACCCGTAAATAAACATCTAACACATTTTACCTTACATTATGGAGCCAGCATAATCTGAAATTATAGTTTGTAAACGGATACAAATTAATGCTGAAGTGTAGTTTTGTACAGTCTGGTTGCCACAAACTTTGATAGAATATCTGGAAACAAGAAAAAAAAAGACAAAATACGTTGTTTTCCTAAGTTACAGACACTTGCCCTGTTGGTGTCTGTTGTTTTTGTTGAGTTAAAGACGGTGAGATTGAGTTCACTCAGTCTCTGTGTCTTTTGTTTTGGTAACAGAAACTAACTTTTAGTGTAACGTTAACTTGCTTGCATGGGTAACATTATTTCAAAAGTCTGAGTTTGTTTACAGACCGTTTAAATTAGCGTTAACGTTAAATATGCGGTCAGTATTGATGTAATGGTAATTATAATACTCATTATAATACTCTTACAATAATGGCGAAAGTTAAAAAAAAAATTTAAAACATTAATTAGCATATACCATTCTGAAACATCCGCATTTGAGGAGGTGGCTGATTGTCTCCTGTCATCGCCGATTCAGGGTCTGAGTCCGGCTTGAACATATAAGGCCAGATAACATTACAGGTGTTTTATTTACCTTACTTGTGAACATTACCAAGCCACAGCAGGACCTTAGATGACCCTACATGACCCTAGTTACCTGTGGTTGGCCTGGCTGTTCGTCACTCAGAAAACAACAGGCCAATCAGAAGAAAGGCTCATGAATATTAATTAGACAGGCCAAAATCGACCTGATCTTAGCAGAGCTCCTGAGAAAGCAGCTGTAAAAATATATTGAGATTACCGCAAACATATATAAGAACATCAACAAAACTCCAGAAAGGTGTACAATATGGGATCTTTAAGTAGAACAACTGTTTACAATATTGATAATAATAAGAAATATTTCTTGAGCATCAAATCAGCAAATTAGAATGATTTGTGAAGGATCATGTGACACTGAAGACTGGAGTAATGATGCTGACAATGCAGCTTTGCATCAGGAATAAATGACATTTGGAAATATATTCAAATAGAAAACAGTTGTTAAATTGTAACAATATTTCAAAATATTAGTGTTTTTGTTGTATTTTTGATCATATAACTGTCACGTTTTGATGTGTTCTGTTAATCTTTTGTGATCTTGTTTCCCCCTGTCTTTGTGGTTTTTGGTTTAGTCCTGTTAAGTTTTCCCGCTCCTCGTTTGTGTCCAATTTTATGCACCTGTTTTCAGTTAATTATCTTGTTTGGTTCAGTGTATTTAAGCCCTGTGTTTTCTCCCTGTGTTTGTCGATCGTCGTCCATGTGTGGTTGTGTGTAAATCCTGATTTCCTGGAGTTTTGTTCTTGTTTCATTTTTGGAAGTTTCATTTTGTTTATTAAACCTATTATATGGAAATTCCGTGTCCTCGTCTTCAGCACCTGCACAAACCCTGACAGAACGATCGACCTTTAAAAAGCAAAAATGGGTAGAAGGAGGAAAAAAGAGGTGAGCCCCTTCAAAAACCCAATCCTTTTCCAAGAGGAGCGCTCACTCTAGGAATACGCTGGTCTATACCTTGAGCTGTATGATGATGTGAGATGGGATGAGGAGGAGTTAAAAAAGAGTTTCTGGGGTGGACTAAAAGACCCTCTCGCCCAGATAATTTTGGTAAGGGACCTCAATTTATCCTTCCTGGAGTTTTTGGATCACACGCTGTGGGCCTGTGGATCCAACTACCACTTAGAGGATCTCCCACTCCAGCCAGAGACCATCCAACCAGAGCCCGTCGCCAGCCCGCCAACGCCTGAGCCCATCACCTGCACGCCAACGCCTGAGCCCATCACCTGCACGCTCACACCAGAGCCCATCGTCTGCCCACCAGAGCCTGCACACCGCATCAGCCCTGTCGCCAGATCGGTCCCTGGACTTCCCCGGATGATATCCGGTATGACTGATCCCCCACTGATATCGGTGCGATTGGCCAAAAAGAAGGCTCCCATGGCTGGGGTTCACGTCAGCCACATCCAGCCAGATCCTGAGCCCGTCGCCTGCCCGCCAGAGCCTGAGCCCAGCCCTAAGCTCCCTGATTTGCTGGCCCCGTCCAGTTCCGAGTCCCTTGAAATGCTGGTTCCGTCCAGTTCCGAGTCCCTTGATGTGCTGGCCCCGTCCAGTTCCGAGTCCCATGTTGACCCAGAGCCAGAGCCCGTTGACCCAGAGCCAGAGCCCGTTGACCCAGCGCCAGAGCCAGAGCCCGTTGACCCAGCGCCAGAGCCAGAGCCCGTTGACCCAGCGCCAGAGCCAGAGCCCGTTGACCCAGCGCCAGAGCCAGAGCCCGTTGACCCAGCGCCAGAGCCAGAGCCCGTTGACCCAGCGCCAGAGCCAGAGCCCGTTGACCCAGCGCCAGAGCCAGAGCCCGTTGACCCAGCGCCAGACCCAGAGCCCGTTGACCCAGAGCCCGTTGACCCAGAACCCGTTGACCCAGCGCCCGTTGATGTCAAGTCAGTTCCCGATCATGAGCCTGTCCTCCCCAAGAAAATTTTGGGGGGGCGCCATACGCCTTCGCCGTGGCCGGCCAAAGATCCACGGAGACCCGAAAAGATAACACCGCCATGGCCACCTGAAGGGTCTATACCGCCATGGCCACCCGAAGGGTCTTCACCGCCGTGGCCACCCGAAGGGTCTTCACCACCACGGCCGCCGGAAGGGTCTTCACCGCCGTGGCCACCCGAAGGGTCTTCACCGCCATGGCCACCTGAAGGGTCTTCACCGCCGTGGCCACCTGAAGGGTCTTCCCCGCCATGGCCACCCGAAGGGTCCTCCCCGCCGTGGCCATCCGAAGGGACTGCTCCGCCCTGGCCACGCCCACAGCCTGCACCGCCATGGCCACGCCCACAGCCTGCACCGCCGTGGCCACGCCCACAGCCTGCACCGCCGTGGCCACGCCCTCAGCCTGCACCGTCGTGGCCACGCCCACAGCCTGCACCGTCGTGGCCACGCCCACAGCCTGCACCGTCGTGGCCACGCCCACAGCCTGCTCCGCCGTGGCCACGCCCACAGCCTGCTCCGCCCTGGAGGCTTCCTGGACCTGCACCATGCCCTCGTCAGCCTCCAGGGCGCCCACCCTCCCACCCCTTTGGATGTTATACGGCGCGAGGATGCGCCTTCGGGAGGGGGGAGGTACTGTCACGTTTTGATGTGTTCTGTTAATCTTTTGTGATCTTGTTTCCCCCTGTCTTTGTGGTTTTTGGTTTAGTCCTGTTAAGTTTTCCCGCTCCTCGTTTGTGTCCAATTTTATGCACCTGTTTTCAGTTAATTATCTTGTTTGGTTCAGTGTATTTAAGCCCTGTGTTTTCTCCCTGTGTTTGTCGATCGTCGTCCATGTGTGGTTGTGTGTAAATCCTGATTTCCTGGAGTTTTGTTCTTGTTTCATTTTTGGAAGTTTCATTTTGTTTATTAAACCTATTATATGGAAATTCCGTGTCCTCGTCTTCAGCACCTGCACAAACCCTGACAATAACAGCATGCTTGGATGATAAATACCAAATCTTACCATCCCCAAACCTTTGAAGGGTACTGTAATCTTCTGAAGACACTTTTAGTTTTGCACTCACTTTATACGGAGGATTATAGCTTTGTAATCTTTGAAAGCAAGAGAGGTGTGAAGATCCTGCAGACTTGGTGTTTGTGTGAGTCTGGGAATGTGTTTGCTTGTGTATTTGCATGTCTGAGTGTGTGTTTGTGTGTTAGCTTTGTCATAGTGTGAGATGGAAAATGGCTGGCACAGTGGGCAGAAGAGCGGTGGCAGTGACGGTTATCACAAGCACACAGACCAGCGTTTAAGGGTCGTGCCAGTGTGTGTGTATACAGTATGTGTGCTCCCAACGGGCCGCACTGAAATGCCATCAGCCCAAGTGCCCAGGGTGAGTGTGTGTGCTGCCACTTACCCTCCTCCAAGAGGGCATCAGACTGACAACACTGACATGCCAACCATCTGCACATACAGAGAGAGAACTTCAACACAACAGGGTTGAATTGGGATATTTGTCACTTGGTGAGTGACATAAATGCTTTTTTATATAGAGGGTTTTTTATACTTTATTGCACCTTTTTGCAGTAGCACCTCAATGCAGTACATGAGATCCACGGGGAGGAGTCGGATCAAGATCCAAGGGGTGGAGATGGGTAGGATTAAGGGTGGGATTAGGGGTGGGTTTAGGGATTAGGGGTGGGTTTAGGGATCAGGGGGCGGAGATGGGTAGGTTTAGGTATATGTAAGGTGGGAGGAGTTGGATCTAGATCCGACTCCTCCCCGTGGATTTCATGTTCTGCAGTGAGGACCATCTCCCTTTTTGTGGCCTCTGGAAATTTGAAAGTAAAACTTTTTTTGGAGAACTTTTGCCTCAAATCTTTGATTTTGTGTTGGATTTAAGCTTTTCGAAATTGGACTTTGGGAAATTCATGAGGCGCAATACTCTTCTCTTTACTATTTTTAGGGATCAAACAGCTATCAATCAGACAGAGAAGTACCATGTTTTTTGGTCAATGGTTATGTAACACCAGGGTTTGAAATTAACTTTTTCACTCACCGGCCAATTTGGCTACTACATTTTTTTTAAGTTGAATAATTTCTTATTCAAACTAAATCTCCTCCCTTCCTCTTCATCTTCATCCTTTTCACCAAAAATGTATTTTAAGTGGACAGATCAATACAGTACAAAGAACATCAAACACCACGCGGAACAAAACAAACCTGTGGTCTCAGGATAAGCCAGGGTGTGCTAAAATGGTAGGATGTTAGAAAATAACAATGTCTTTTCTTTTGACCAAATGCTCAGATATCCTGAGCTCTCATCTTCAGAGTCCTCTGTATCAGCTTGACACTTGGTATAAAACTTCTAATTTTCTTTTCTTGGTTTCCTTCGTTGCTTGACGGGTCTTATCACTGGGGTTAGTTACCCCAGGCAAGTATCGCCACACTAAAGGGATAGTTCACTTTGAAATTAATTTTTGATATGTTTTAGCTTACCTCAAGGGCATCCAAGATGTAGGTGTCTTTGTGGCCACAGTATTTCCAATTTTGATATTTTTAGGTCAAACCGTTCTTGTCTGTCAGTCATATAATGCAGGCAATAGGGGTCCACCTTAAAAAGCATACACAGAGAAGTTCAAATTAAATATGATTTAATGGCTCGTAAACGTAAGTACACATTGATGACCTAAGACACGAAACGAGTGGTTTTTGTGAGAAAACGAACAGTATTTATATAGTTTTTACCTCTTGTAAACACAGCCACGTCCAAGTGATCTGAGAGGTCGCGAGCGCTTCGTTCTTTTCCGGAAAGCACCGGAAGTGAAACCTTGCGCGTGTACGTCACTCATTGTTTACACAGAACAGAGATTGTAGGTAAGACTGCTAATTAAAAGGGTACTAATTTGCGCTTATCCGGGATGTTTAAACCGTCGTAAAAGAAAACAATTACAAAAAAATAAAAAAATAAAACAATTGTATGAGTGACGTACACACGCGAGGTTTCACTTCCGGTGCTTTCCGGAAAAGACCGAAGCGCTCGTGATCTCAGATCACTTGGACGTGGCTGTGTTTACAAGAGGTAAAAACTATATAAATACTGTTCGTTTTCTCACAAAAACCACTCGTTTCGTGTCTTAGGCCATCAATGTGTACTTACGTTTACGAGTCATTAAATCATGTTTAATTTGGACTTCTCTGTGTATGCTTTTTAAGGTGAACCCCTATTGCCTGCATTATATGACTGACAGACAAGAACGGGTTGACCTAAAAATATCAAAATTGAAAATACTGCGGCCACAAAGACACCTACATCTTGGATGCCCTTGAGGTAAGCTAAAACATATCAAAAATTAATTCCAAAGTGAACTATCCCTTTAATGTGTTTTTTTTTTTAATCTTTGCCATTGCTTTAATGCAATTGAATAATCGAATCGAAGCCACATTTGCACAGATTCTACACAATACGCTGAATTTAATATATCATGATGACTCACGAGTTGAGTATTTCGCTAAATCTGCGCAGATTTGGCTAATACGAACTTTCCCAGCAAAGTGTAAACATAATAAATAACCTGCCAAATGTGCTTGGATTTGACAACATTACCCACCACAGTTAATTTAATTCAAACCCTGTTTAACACATAATGATTTATGGTAATTATAATATATATTGGTATTTATAATATATATTATATATATTTATAGGTTTTTATATATTTATTATATATATATTTATGGTTTATACATTTAAAAGAAGTATCTTGCTCACCCAGGCTGCATTTATTTGATCAAATTACAGTAAAAAATTATTTTACAAAATAAAATACAATAAAAATATATATTAATACATTCATTTTTTGAAATAGTAACACCATTTCAGAATAACTGTATTATGTTTGAGTCTTTTTTAAAATATAATTTATTCCGGAAATGGCAAAGCTGAATTTCCAGCATCATTACAGTCTTCTGTGTTGCTTGATCCTTCAGAAATCATTCTAGATTTGGTGCTCAAAAAACATTTACTATTATCTTAAATGTTGAAATAAAGTTTAATATTTTTGTTAAAACAGTGATAATGGGTTTTTTTCAGGATTCTTTGATGAATAGAAAGGGTTTTTGTATCCTTGAATAAAAGTATTAATTATTAAAAGTAAAAAAAATTGGCCTATTTATTGGATACAATAAAATGTAAAATACAATAAACCAATCATACAAAGTTCATTAATTTATATATATATATATATATATATATATATATATATATATATATATATATATATATATATATATATATATATATATAACATTTGTTATTTACCTTTATTAATATCTTTATTCATGTGTGTGTGTGTGTGTGTGTGTGTGTGTGTGTGTGTGTGTGTGTGTGTGTGTGTGTGTGTGTGTGTGTGTGTGTGTGTGTGTGTGTGTGGTGTGGCGATGCTATATTTGGCACTGTGAAGACAGTGACTTAAATCTTACACTAATTGCTCACATCGCTAGTTCCTCACAGCAAAGATCAGCAGCGCTCCAGCGGTAATTATATCTTTAACTCAAATTATATTGGTACATTTAGAAGCGCTATGCAAAAGCACTCTCAGTGAGACCGGTGTTTCTCACTAAACTCGCACTTTACTATGGTTTTGCTGATGATATGAACAGTTCATTTGTTACCAAATGTTGCATGCCGCTCCCTGTAGAAGTGCTAGACATCTTAGTTTTCTCTACAGCGTGAAACTGCTTATTGGTTTTCTTTTGTTTAACTTAGCAGGAATTGTCTGGAAATTACAGAACAAACACGCACACACACACATTTTGTTGAACTTCTGTGATTATGAACTAAAGACAAAAGCTGCATGTGTTCATCAGTCAACAAAGGGGAGAAAATGTTTGACAGAAAATGCTACTTTCCCGTTGTTTCATTCTGATTATGTAAACAAGACTGGTGTCAAAAATGTATAATTTGTGCAGGGAAATGTTCAGCGAACGCACTGAAGCGATGCACCATCCTGAGACACTCAAACTTTTTCGACATGTTTCTGAATCCTACATCATCCAGGTTAACCTGTCATCCATTTCAAGAGTAACCAACCAACATTAAAGACTAGCTTTAATGACTGAATATCTTGTATTGTGGTGAGGCAGGTGTCTCCACTTGACAACTAAAAGAACATCTTATGTCAGAGCTTTAGAAGGCCTGAAACGCTCTCACTTGATTGATTATGATGATCTAAGGCTCTGAAATATTTGTCTTTGTTAGTCGCTCCATTCCAAATCTTCTGAGAGGTCATGAAGGAGATTGAAGATGCTGCATGCACTTCTTTAGTAATGGATTACATTTACATATAATAATTTAGCAGATGCATTCATCCAAAGCAGTTTACAAATGAGATGGTGTGTTAGTTGGTTTGATTGAAAGTATGGTTGAGGATGAATGTTTCATAAATCATAAATGTTTAATCAATATTGAAATTTAAGTTTTGTACAATGTTATTTTAGTATTATTTATGCGCTATTATAGTATCAATTCATATTGTGAATTATCTTTTAATATTTTCCATCATTTTATTTTTTAATTTAGGTTTTTTTATTGTTAGGGGCCAAGCTCTGAAGGTTGCTTTTCAATAGGAACTATTGATTAACTATTGAATCCATTGCCCTTAAATAATTTAATTTCAGTTAGTTGTCCAAGCATAGTTTCTATTATTATTTCTTCTCATATTTAAATTCTATTTTATATATACACTTTATTACAGGCTCTAGGCCCAACAACAGGACAAAAAAGAGGGGAAAAAAAGATTTAGTTTAGTTAGAAAATAAAGTTAGGTTTTTTAATTATATTTAAAAGTTAATAATATTTATTTATTTTAATAATAACACATATTTATTATCCGTGTTTATTTATGTATTTTTCTATCTTATTATATTTGATGGTTTTTATATTTTTAATTGAATTTCTATTTATTTTGCTGCTTGCATCGAGTTCTTGTGTACACCTGTAACTAATATATAAGTTTCAAAATTTTCTAACAAAGTTCAATGTATCCATAACAACTATTCTGGGATAACCAGATCATTTATGGTATTGCAAAAATGTTTCGTTTCATTGCATGTACGGCTTTTCTGTTCCACCATATTGTGAATGTGACGTGTGTGCTGTATGTGTGTGTGTTTATTGGCCATCGTGTCCCCTCTCTTGGCTGCTCATAAAGAGATTGCTTTATGCAGAGAAGCACAGTGGAGGAGTCTGCTTTGATCTTCTCCCCATTCCTTCACTCTACTCTTTCATCGCCAGGAACCCCCTCCCTCGCTCCCGCAGCCCCCTTTCTTGTCTCTCTCTCGCTTTCTGTCTCTTTAGCCTCCAGTCTGTTCTGCCGACTTTGCCCGATGGGAACTCGCACTGAAATGCCAAACAGCAGAAGGGGTTATTTCCTGTAGTGATATGAAGACGTTAGGTGCCCTGGGCTTCGAGTGCGGTCTAAAGAGGAAAAGTGGGGCTTTCCACCATGTGCCGAGTCCCGGAGGAAACAAAGAGATCACATTCACGCAAATGAACGGCAGGCCAAATTTACACCTTTTCCCTCCGTGTCGAAGCAGCTGTGATGGATCACGCTGATTCGGGCTTGTGCATGTGGCACATTTGTGTGAAGTTTTACAATGGCTGCGGGCTGCTTCATTAGTGGTCCACGCACATCCAAAGACTGCCTGTCAATTCACTATTAATGTAGCATCTGTGCAAGACTATGGTCGCTGAAGGGTGGGAGCAGTGAGCCCTGCAGGAAAGCTCTGACGGCCAGACACTGTTAGCCAGACGCTAACAGATAAGCTATGGAGCGGGGCATGTGTGCCAAGTTTGGAGGCAATTAGGCTGCATGTCAAAAACGGAATTTTGATTACCAAATGTGTATGTGAGCTGTTTGTGTATTAAGAGGACATAATGGAGAGATGGTATCTCGCTACCGTACTCGTTAACTTCTTGACATAATAGATATATTTATAGCGAAGATTATATGACTATGTAATGCTAACACTAAATCACCTGTAAAGGGATACATCTAAGGTAATTTGAGGTTACACCAGCGCCGCCGCTCCCACCACGCGCATCACGCGCTGTGCGTAGGGCACCAAGTGCTGAGGGGGCACCAAAAATAGCCTAATGAAAAATAAATCATCAAACTTCTTGTTATAATCAGATTCAGCGCGTTCTTAATCTTCAATCCGCAGCGGCGCCGAGCAGAGAGCAGAGCACGTCAGAAACAGAGGACAGGGTGTGTGTGTGTGTGTGTGTGTTCATCTTAGCCTCATTGGTCTGTCACTGCTCGTCAATGTCAGAATATTTGAGATGACCAATCAAATCAAAGTAGTAGGCGGGCTTTATGTTCACAGACGCTGAGCGCGAATTTCAACAGTGCAACTCGACACTTCAGTGTACGGTCAAGTGCGAGATAAGATGTAAGTAGCTAAACTTAACTTTATATATTTGACTATAGTTTTGTCTATTTTCGCCATTTTGAGCTGAAAATAGGCCTATGTAACATGTAGCCTAGTGTAATAGTTTAGGCTTCTGTCATTGTGAGGGGACAAGAAACATGAACAAAGCCGTTTTCATTTCATCATGTTAGGCACAGGATTAATAATGAATGTGTACATATTGAGAATAAAATACAAATTGTAGCCTTTAGTAAATTAAAAAACCCAACTTTAGGAGGGGAACAGACAGGGCAAGATAAAAACAAAGAGAAAAAGAGTGTGATGCTGATGAGGAGAGAAAAATAATCAGCTGCCCACTGACATGGTTTTAAAGCTGTTGTTATCCATTGTTTTTTTTTTATTTATTTTTTTTATCTTAAAATGCACATCTGTAGTTCAGAGAAATCCAAAATTTTCTCGGGGAAACCCCGGACCCCCCTAACTAACCTGCCTCAAATTCGGGACCACAGTGATTATAAAACCATGCCATTGCATGGCAATGAAACTAGTTAATAGTAAGCATTAGACCCTAAACTAGAGTTTTACTTTTTAATTTTTTTTTAATTTTTTTTTATAAATCATACCCTCATTGAAAATCCTCAGGAAATTTTCAATTTCCTCAAATGAAAATCCTAAATGAAAATATTTTTTTTATTATTGGGGGGGGGGGGGGGGGGGCATCATAAAGGAATTATGCTTAGGGCACCAAAATGGCTAGCAGCGGCACTGGGTTACACAGAGGCCAGCCATCCCATTCTATGTATACACATTTCACAATGTTTGCTGCCAGTCCGTTCTCCTCACCTCCCACACCTCCATTAGCTCCTTTTAGAGGTGGAGTCATCTGGTTTTTTGACAGGACCTGTGCTTGTGCTCAAAATATGCTTTCCTCAAGCCCACATTAATTCCCTGGTGTCTCACAGAACTGTTTTAGACTAATTATGGTCTCCGCCAATCCTCAGCAATTCCCTTCTCCGTGTTTTTTTTTTTTTTTTGCCTCAAAAGTTTCCTCAGCAAACTCATCTGTTCATATTCAGTTAAAAGTTGCAGCCCTCACATATAATACTTGTGCTTTAGCACAAACTTTCTTTATCAGATTCAAGGTTGTTACTTTCCCTTGTGACAAGAGAACTGTGACTTTCCCTTGTGAAAAAAGAGCTGTCTAATTGTACCTTCAAATCTTAAAATGTTTAGATAATATAATATTATTGAAATAAAAGGCCACTTAAGTGTGATACTTTAATGGCTATTTTTAGTCACTAAAATAATTTTTTTTAAATAAGAATTTTTTAATAATGTCAAATTAAACGTTTTACTTTAAAGTACATTTTAAATCATTATGTCATTAGGTTTTTATAATAATCATTTGTCGTGCATTAAAAAGTACACTTATTTTGAGGTGTTGGAAGTTTTTTTAAATTTTAAATAACAATGCAATGGTACGATGTCCTACCTGTCTGTCAAAATATGTATTTTCATACCTCCGCGCACCCTGCTCGCGTAGGCATCACACGTCTTTAGCAAGTTTCATGCAATGAGTAATACAGACATCAGTCACCGAAACAGCAGCCACCTTTTACAGTTCTTCCTGAACCAAAACAACGCTCTTATGTTGCGGACACCATAACTCCTGTAATTTAGAAGAGATGGAAGCTTTGATGTTCTATTCGGAGCAGTTCATGACTTAAAATTATTTGTTTCAATGGCAACACTATCAACGCCAAAATGAAACTGCAGCAGTCAGGTGGTACAGGTCAGTGCTCTTTATGTTCATTATTATTGTAATGTCATGTGCTTTGAGACATGAGGTAGTTTAACGCGTCTCTCGTGACACTTTGCAAACTCTGCTGTGTGCGTTCATGTGTTTTAAAGAAGACGTGGCTTTGGAGACGCTCTGAAGGGAGGGTGGGATCTTATGCTTTCAAAGCTATCTTGCTATTGCTAGCCGCTCTGAAAACTTCCTACCCTACCTTTAAGTTTTTACATTTAAGTATATTCTTTTAAAGTCTATTTATGTAGCTACTTCTTTTTCACAAGTGTAAGTCTATACTGTCTTTGAGGGTCGCAGTGTTTCTCGACCCGAACCATTCTGCCGCTCACGCAAATCCATGTAACTTTGAGTTATCAGGCAAGTGATTAAATGTGTAAATCTCATAAGAACATTGGAAGCGTTGCATCCCATATTGCCCTCTCACACCCAGCATGCATATCCTTCCAAACTCCCTTCTATCAAGCTACGCTAATCAGTGCATCTGTCAGTCAGCCTACTGGGGCAAGCGAACAGAATTAACAAGCCTTAGATGGAGTATTACTGCAGCAATAAGAGCAGCTTCAAAGCTAATGCGCTAAGTCATACCAACGCTAGCAGAGCCGGGCTTAACGTATGCAAAGCACAGGAATCCTAGTCAAGTTTACAGGCTTTGGAAGAATGGGTCTTAATCAAGTCTGAAGGGAATTTAAAGAGAGGGAAAGAGATAAAGACAAAGATCTAGAGAGAGAGCCCGACTGTTTATGTATGTGTACACACGTAGCCTTGTGTAAGCATAATAGTGTGTTGTGTTTCTGCTGTACAGATGGTAGAGGAATGAGGTGATGAGAGATTTATGAAGTGTTCTGTCACTTGGGCCTTAACTGCCATGCTGGACTTCATAGCTTCACATTATAACTATATATAACAGACAGATGTACATTAGCCTCCACAAATGCACTTAGGAGTATTAAAGTTTTTGTCTTGCCCCTTGCCCCTTTGGTTTACCCCATGCATTTCTGGGTTTTAAATTGCAGTTCTTAAACTTTAATGTTAGATTAGTAATAGTAAGCCATTTTTTAACACAAGTCCATGACATTCAATTAAAAGAATCCCTTGAGAAAGACTATGAATCACTTTATGGTAGCAATATTTTTCCTGAGGTTCTAACTGAGGCATGTCTTCCAATTTCTCCCAGCACTCCTGTGGATATTTCAGAGTGTGAGAATCAAGCTTTACATTCGAGAGCATTAAAATGTACCAAGTTTTACCCTATTTAAAGTTAAATCATTTAAATATAACAAATATTTGAGTGTACGGTTATGAATTTACAATAGGTGTGTATGGGGCAAGGGTAATGCAGCAGGATGAATGATACCCAGTATACCTAGTACAGCCATAAGGCTTAGTATATGTGTGAACATGCAGATGTGTGATAACCTTGCCGGCGCAATCCCAATTCTTCCATGCCTGTCATGTAAATCTATGTAAACCCTGCTACTTTACCATGATATGCATAAGGATATCAGAAAGGGAGGGTTATTAGAGCAGTAATAGTATAGACAACTTTGCAGTTCACACATTTTCTTTACAGAAGAATGAATGTAAGTGCTTTACCAAAAACCAGCTACACATGTCTGCTTTTAAATCATCTTTGACTTTCATAAATGAATGTGCCTTAATGGAATGTATTGTCTATGGTAATCGACAGCATGCCACAGATGGTATTGATAGAACTTAACTTGTTTTGAATGTGGAACATTCTTTCAAGAAGTGTTTTAAGGGATTGCAATTGGGCTATTTTACTCTTCTGCTGGTAATTTAGAAACTTTAAAGTGCTACAGAATGTTCAGAAAATGCATAAAATATTCAAATGACCAAAACTCAGACAAGCTCAATAATTTCCAAAAATATTTTTGCAGTGTCTACCAAAAAATTTTTTTTATTTTTTTTAAAAAAAATCATTTAATGAAATCGCTTCTGAAAGCAAGAATAGCAGTGTGTCAAAACATTGAAAGAGTATTCTTTTTAAAAATCAAAACATTCTTTATGCGCTAGTTCAGGTGCGATGTAACACAATAACAGCATCACTCGCCTCACAATTGTCCATCAGGGACTATTTGAGATCAAACCCTCTCTCTGGCCACCAATTTACTGGGCCATAATTACTCTGTTCACAGCACAGCACTAACTGTTCACATCATTTGTGTGTGTGTGTGTGTGTGTGTGTGTGTGTGTGTGTGTGTGTGTGTGTGTGTGTGTGTGTGTGTGTGTGTGTGTGTGTGTGTGTGTGTGTGTGTGTGTGTGTGTGTGTGTGTGTGTGTGTGTGTGTGTGTGTGTGTGTGTGTGTGTGTGTGTGTGTGTGTGTGTGTGTGTGTGTGTGTGTGTGTGTGTGTGTGTGTGTGTGTGTGTGTAGCTTTTTAATGCCTTCCATCAGCCCACATACCCGTAAGGCTGACCTTGGGAATGATTTATTTTTTTTCATAATGTTATTAATGATCATTTGCAACTAATTATATGATATTTAAAAGAACACAAATTACAGTGGGACATCCGCTTTAATAATGGACCATTCACAAAGCAGGAAGACACAAGGTCAAAAGAACCAAATGATATTCAGAGAGCCGAGAAAAGAGGTTAAATGTATTTCAAAGCTCAGAAATGATAATATGGGTCTTATTGAGATTTGAATTAATAGCTTAATTAACACAAAAAAAAAAGTATATAATCGTCTCATTTGACAATCTGTGTCACCCGCTCGAGTACTTTGTAAGGTCTTACTGAACAGAGCAGCGACAGTATTTCCTCAGAGTTAGGAAAAATTATATATAATTAGTCGTGTGTTGGTTGGCACTATGGGTCAACTGATATGGGTTTTTCAATCATAGTTTCCAATTTATTAAAAGCAGATATATGACATATATATATTGTATTATGAATGTTATATATATAGAGAGAGAATACTACAATAATGTTCAATTTGGTAACCTAGATTAATAAATGTTGCCTTATTTTAAAGTGTTAACTTACATATTATATAATTAAACTGATAAAATGCATATCTTGCATGCAATCAGATAGATAGATAGATAGATAGATAGATAGATAGATAGATAGATAGATAGATAGATAGATAGATAGATAGATAGATAGATAGATAGATAGATAAAAAATATATACATAAATAATACATATAGACAAAGACAGTTTAACCATCTCTATTGTCACACATTACATAGCTGTGTTAGTCCCATTGCAAAATGAATAGTTCTTATTCATATCCAAATAATCACTTTTGCATATATTTCTGCATAAGCACAGATTATTTTCCAGATGCACAGCATTACAGTTAAACAGAGATGCAGAGCTGTCTCTGTTCTGGAGAAACTGACATCCATCTCTGGATTAACTCTGGAGATAGAAGCAGCAGTGCTGTGTGTGTGTGTGTGTGTTGTGGTGTGTGTGTGTGTGTGTGTGTGTGTGTGTGTGTGTGTGTGTGTGTGTGTGTGTGTGTGTGTGTGTGTGTGTGTGTGTGTGTGTGTGTGTGTGTGTGTGTGTGTGTGTGTGTGTGTGTGTGTGTGTGTGTGTGTGTGTGTGTGTGTGTGTGTGTGTGTGTGTGTGTGTGTGTGTGTGTGTGTGTTCGTCTCTATGCGCTGTTGCTGGGGCTGATGTGGAGGTTAAGTGTGGATGAGGGATTTCTCTGAGAGAGTAGATTGTGCTGTAGTGCTGTACTGGCATATTCCTACATTAAAGTATAACAACCTAGTTGAACACAGTTGATAGAGAGAGGGAGACTGAGAGATGCACATCAATTTAACAAAAGCAGCATGGGTTGTTGTTTTTTTTTTCAAAGCAAGAGAACTGTTTGAGGTCAGGTCCTCTCTTTTTCTATTGCCATCTCCTAGAATCACCATGACATCAATATGCTCTGCTTTTGGTATGCTAAAGTGCTGTGGCAGAGTCTGAGAGGGAGTACAGTATACCCTATGTAAAACACAAAAGAGTGAGTAACTTTGACATAACAAAGTTAAAGTCACTTTGGCATAATTATTAATGTCCAGGTAATTTATAATGTCAAGAAAGCAGGTGTAAGAGAACCTGAGCGGGTTTTGAGGGGTTGGTGGAGTCTTTCTGAAAGACTTTCTGAGCTGCAAGGGTTTTAGAGCAGAACAGGTGACCATGTGCAGCAGAGG
Source organism: Chrosomus eos (assembly GCA_036326025.1). Lineage (NCBI taxonomy): Eukaryota > Metazoa > Chordata > Actinopteri > Cypriniformes > Leuciscidae > Chrosomus > Chrosomus eos. Next base: position 42,357,907 of record CM070819.1, read on the forward strand.
AAAGAAAGGCCAGTGGAAGATAAATCCAGAGAGAGAGGTGTGTGTGTTGTGTGTGTGTGTGTGTGTGTGTGTGTGTGTGTGTGTGTGTGTGTGTGTGTGTGTGTGTGTGTGTGTGTGGTGTGTGTGTGTGTGTGTGTGTGTGTGTGTGTGTGTGTGTGTGTGTGTGTGTGTGTGTGTGTGTGTGTGTGTGTGTGTGTGTGTGTGTGTGTGTGTGTGTTGTGTGTTGTGTGTGTTGGTTTATGTGATTTATGAGGACAAATTGTATAATGTGCATTTTACACCGGTATTACAAATTATGGGTGGTTTATGAGGACATGTCAAAAGTCCTCATAAATCAAATGGCTTAAAAAACATAAAAAACAATGATTTTTTAAAAAATAAAAATGCAGCATGTCTCCTGTGATGGGTAGGTTTAGGGATAGGGGCAGTGTAGGGGGATAGAATATATAGTTTGTACAGTATAAAAACCATTACGCCTATGGAGAGTCCTCATAATGCTGTTGCGCCAACGTGTGTGTGTGTGTGTGTGTGTGTGTGTGTGTGTGTGTGTGTGTGTGTGTGTGTGTGTGTGTGTGTGTGTGTGTGTGTGTGTGTGTGTGTGTGTGTGTGTGTGTGTGGTGTGTGTGTGTGTGTGTGGTGTGTGTGTGTGTGCGCGCAGTTTTGTCGTCTGCTGCTTTAAAAGCTTGAGCTCTGTAAATGGAGTCTGATTTATTTTAATTCTACTTCCTTGAATTCAAATTGTGCATTTGAATTAGAATTTGAAGGCATTCTCAATCAAACTCTGATTGGCTGTTATTAATTCTATATTCAATTATTGGTATAGTCAATATTCTATGATAATACTACACCATGATACTGAATGATTTCCATATGTATATGCCATGGCCAAGGTAATTCAAATAATACAATGGTAAAATGGGGTTTCTGCAACACCAGACAGTCCCTCCTAATGTGATTGTGTGTTCATTTTCCAGGGCGTGGACCATGAAATTTTACTTAGAGAGGAATGAAAATAAAACAGTACATTTGTTTTGTAAATGTTCACTAATGGATGTGTGTAGCATAACAATATCAGGCATGTGTTTAACCTCGTTCACTCAGAATGAAAGCAGAAAGAATAACAGAAACGAGAGAGAAAGGCAGAGAGATGCAGGCTTGTGTTAATAGGATTGACTTGGCACATGAAAGAGACAGTTGTTGGCCCTGTCTCTGAGAATTAACTCCACTTCTCACAAACACACACACACACACACACACACACACACACACACATGTACTCGAGACACACACATCATGACAACTCTGCCTCTCTCTCTCATTCTCTCTCCCTCTAATGAAGGAATTATATGCAGGTGTAAAATGTGAATGAAAGGAATAGAATAACACTACAATTGATTCATGTAAATCCACTGCTGGAGATATTGGCTAACAAGAATGTCTAAAAAGAAAGTGGGGATGTGGAGAGGAATGCTTGCTTTCCCTGCCTTTGTGTGGCTGAAAGAAAAAAGAGTGGTAGGGGGAGAAAAGGAAAAAGAGAGAGGGAGAAGACTAGAAGGACGGCCAATGAAAAGTTGAGCCCACGTGAATTCGTCTTGCATTATTATTAGAGTTACAGAGTAACTAACAACTAACTAACAGCAGCTGCACTATTAACGTAAATGCTTTTTCAGTAGTGTGACAGTAGCTGAGCTGCTTTGAAACCGTGTGACTTTTCCAGTAACAAGCTACATTTTTGCTACATGACAAAACACAACATCGCTGGTTTTTATGTCACAATATGCTGCACATGCAGCTCTACAGCCAGACAAACAAAAGCAATAATCAGACACACTCTCCTAAACTGTCATCTCTCTCATATCATGAAATGACTTAATGGCTCGAACAATAAGATACACAGACACATTCTGTGATTTTTCAGGTAATTCAATACGATTTTAAACAGAAGAAAATGTCTTAAATTGCTCATAAATAACCTGTAATAACATGTTTATATCCTGAAAATGAAAATCACTGGAAAAAATAATAATAATGAAAATAATAATAATTGCATGTTAAAGGAGTAGAAAAAACACTCAAATGATGGCACTTCTTATTCCTTATATTAATGGCAGTAATAAGTCATGGACAAAAGACAGATTATTACTGTATTTTTGATGATGTCATCATTTTTGTAGTTTACATTTTAAAGAGTTATATGGCTAGCTATACAGACATGAAAAACAGTGCAAATTCTCCTGTAAAATATTTATAAAATTAAAATAAAAACATTAGAATGTGAAATAATATTTAATTTATTTGATATTTAAGAGAATTAATATATTTCAGCTTGCAAAACACTTGATAGCAGGTTTTTGAAACAGAGTCTTTTTTGTAGCAAGATATATTGTGTAGCACTAAAGTAAAATTATAATTATTTAATTAATTGAAATTATTATTTTAATTGGCTTATTCTTATCTTTGTCAGGGTAGTTGCAGGTAAACAGGAGAAGATGAAGAGAGTGGTTCCAACAAAAAGCTTTAATGACAATGGTCCAAATGAAAGGCAAACAGGATGCAACACACACACTTTAACATAGACGTGACCGGGACGCTGAATGACGGTGAAGGAGAAACTTAAGTAGTGAATACAAACGAGGTAATTATGAGTTCATGTGTATCAGCTGTGTATCGTTACTGACAGAAACCATGACGAACAAGGCGAGGCGGAAGCTGAACAAAGGAACATGAGATGAATGAAGATAAACTAAAAGTCCATGAAAACTAAACACACTGAACATAACGGTGACAATCTTGTAGTGATTTAAATAATTTGTATTGATGGTAGTTTACCTGCTTTTAATTGTGAATAGCTTGTAGCTTGGCAAACTAGAGTTTCAAAGTTGCTTCCACAGCACTCATCCTCACACACAGGCGTCGCACACGCACGACAGGTGATTCGTTAAACACAGAATGGATTAATGCTCTTCTAGCATATGCATCTGTGTGTGTTTAATACAAGTTCCCCTCTAAAAGCAGAGATAAGGTAATTTGTGCTAATTACTATTCATATGGATAGCAGCCTCGTTAGCGATGTGCACACACCGGAAGCACTGCATGAGCGTTAGCTGTAATTATTGAGAGTGAGGGACTGATGCAAAGACATTAGTTCTCTGATGGTCTTTTCTGGACTTGGTTACACAATAATGAATGTTATTCACAGTATGTCTGTGTCTTATGTCTCTGTCAGCGCTCTCACAGAGGTGAACGGGAAATTAAGTGGATTATTGTGGGTAAAATGTTAAAGCACAAGTTAAATTATAGAGTAATTTTATAATATAGATCTTATTTCGTTTTGTCAGGCTCTCATGTGGGTCTATCACTGCGATCGTACTGCTAAATCATTTTAACGAAATCAATTTTGGTCAGTAGATTAGATAAACCATGATATAAACAAATAGGATTTCCCTTGTAAGAGTTAATGTAGTCATCATTCAGCCTGAATAATCAGGCGCAAAGTAAATTGCTGGGAATAATGTGTGGAACTAATCATATCTGATGAGTTTATGTAGCTGTTGTGCCTTTGTCTGATAACCTGTCTGCATTTGAATGCTTAGATTTATAACGGTTGTACTTTCTGTGTTTGTTTGTTTGATTGATGGATGTTTTTGCACTCATTCAGGTTTAGTTCTCTTTGAAAGCTTTCTGACAGAGCTGAGATTGATGGCTGAAGTACTGTCCCTCTGAGGCCACCTTAGTAAATTTGCAGCAGTGTAAGTCTGCAGCTGCGTCCAAAATAGCATAATCTGAGTAGTTACTTATTTTGAATAAGTACTTACTTTACACAATCATGCTATGTAGAAAGTACATTAATTGAGGCATAGTATGAATGTAATTCGACTTACTACATTCATACTACATTGTCATATGACCTACCAGCATCAGTGATAGGTAGATCATGAAGGATTCGTTCATTTTAAAAGAATTGGGATTTGAAAATAACTAGTTGTCTCAGAGAGTGATTCATTAATTTTGTGTTGACTGCGCATGTGCAACATCCTATATGTTATCTACATGAAACAAAAATAATTAGTTCACCTCTTGAGTCTTCAGACTTTATTACATTGGTTGTTGTATGTAGAGCAGTTCGGACATGAAGTGCCTATAAAAGCTTAAAGAGGCCATATTATGCACTTTTATTAGGTCTTGATTTTGTTTTTGAGTCTACTAGAATATGTTTTCATGCTTGAATGTTCAAAAAACACATAATTTTTCGGATATTTTGCATTGTTGCAGCACCTCTCTTCCCAGTCTGACAGTAACGCTCTGTTTAGTTCCTGTTTCTATGGCCCAAATTCGATTTTCTGACTATATCCGATTATTTTTTTGACGACCCGCTTACATCATCTTTTAAAAGTGACCCATATCCGATTTTTGCATTTACACTATACACTGCTGAAACTACCAAATGTAGACGTTCTGACCCAGAAAAGGAAGTAAAACAGCACAAAATACAATGGATCTGAGAAAATCGGAATCCATGCGTTTTTTTCTGCTTACACGTTCACCGGTCATATACGATCTGTGCCACATGAGAGGAAAAAATCGGATTTGGGTCACTTGAACCATGCAGTGTAAATGGGGCCTAAGAAGCCTCTCCTTGCAAAAAGTGCAATGTGCTCTGATTGGTCAGCTGGACCAGTGTGTTGCGATTGGTCAACCCCTTCAAGAATGTTTCGGAAATGTCACACCTCCTTACCATGCATGTTTTCAACACGTTTCTAACGCAACTCATCGAGGCCTCACCCCCTTTTTATATAAAACAAATTTGCTGAAGCAACCATGCCATTTTAACTTGATTCTACAAGTGATTGAGCTCTTTTATTGTGACTCATTTTTTCACAGGAGCGCAAGTGCAATGCTGTACAAGGTGAGCTACTGAGCAAGTGTACTATGTCAGAAAAGCCAAGCATATGGAGCAGCTTATGTGATGCAAATGTCAAAATTAATTAGTTTACAAATCATGCATAATGGTAACAGTGTTTTGAGGTCATAACATAGTATTGTGCAGGGAACCATGTCAAAATAAATCAATAATCTGTCCCTGTAGTCATAATAAGTTGTGTGAAAAGGAATATATGTGGTAATTTCAGCTGGAAACTGCAGTGAATTGTACAGGTATTTTTTGGAGGGTTGGTTTTTTTTTTTCAAAATTGTAGGTAAAGGCAATTTTTTTCCAATGAGCCTATGTTGACTATGTTGTGGCTCTATTCCACTTTGCTCTACACTTGCAAACTTCCCTAAGCATTTCCCCTTGGGGAAAATTAGCATTTTGTCAGAACCTCTAGTAAATTGCATGTTATTTGTTTAGTTGTCTATTCATAATCGTGCAACAAAAAAAATTGTGATTCTCAATTTATCCAGAATCGTGCAGCCCTAATATATAGGGTTAATTCAGGGTAACTGGGACATTTTCCCAGTCATCTCAATGGCAGTTCACCTAGTTATTTTTAAAATTGTGTGCTATGTCTGCAGCTCTGTTGTGGATATATATATACACTACCGTTCAAAAGTTTGGGTCGGTAAGATTTTTAATGTTTTTAAAGAAGTCTCTTCTGCTCACCAAGGCTGCATTCATTTGATTAAAGATACAAAACAAACACAGTAATTTTGTGAAATATTATTTCAGTGTAAATCAGCTGTTTTCTATGTGAATATATAGTCAAGTGTAATTTATTCCTGTGATCAAATCTGAATTTTCAGCATCATTACTCCAGTCTTCATTGTCACATGATCCTCCAGAAATCACTATGATGATCTGATGCTCAAGAAACATTTATGATTATTATCACAGTTGAAAACAGTTTTGCTGCTTCATATTTTTGTGCAAACCATGATTCATTTTTGACAGGATTCTTTGAAAGTTCAAGAGAAAAGCATTTAATTAAAAATTGACCCCAAACTTTTGAACGGTAGTATATATATATATCTCTTATTTTATGAAGAGATACATTTTAAACTCTCGGTAATACGCACCTCATTAGCATGCGAATATTTCTGCCTAGTATCGCTTGTTGACATTATATTTGCATAAAGTCTGATTGGGTGGGCAAGACAGTTGTCTAGATCCGGCCCTGATTGCACTTGTTCCACAAGTAGTGGCTGTTTGCGGAACTTAAACAATGATGTACATCTGAGTCCATGAGATGGAAGGAAGTCAACGAGGGAGGGGCATATATACATCACAAACCCCTCCTCTTCTTTAGCTTCAGGTGTTGTGGGTAAAGCCCAAAAGCATGAACTGATCACTTTAACACTTCAAACATCCATCAAAAATAGTACAACCTCAAGGATCTTCAGCATTATGAACTGTACTATGTTTTGGGGAACACTAAATCCAATTTAGCACACTATTTAGAATAGTACGCAAATTGGAATAAAGCCTAGGATAATATTTTCTATGTATGCGTGTACTGTACAGGTTTGTGTGTTATTCTTGAAATAGAAATATTTTCTTTTTCTTTTCTTTTCTTCAGGCACCCAAACAACAACCTCGAGCAAACACACACACTCCCATATTTTTTTCTAATTTCTGTTGTGTTTTTTTTGGTGTGTGTCTCTCTTTTGTCTTTCATGTTCAAAGCTGAGTGAATGAATGCATTTTCTGAGGAATGAGGTGGTTGTGGGGGGCGGGGTCTATAATCAGCATGGCGGTGCGGAGGTGAAGAAAGTGCGGGAGCGTGGTGACAGAACAAATAAAAGAGAAAGAAGGGATTGCATAATTAAATGGGTTTGGCTGGCAGTCTCTGGCAAACTAAAATTGTTATGATTTTCTGGTCTATAAATATGACACTTTTATCCTTCCTGTATGGTTCTCCAGGGGTGTATTCCAGAAAGCAGGTTATGTGACATACCCGGGTATGTTTAAGAGTAAGTAAGCGGATAACCTCAACTTTCGGTTCCAAAAACGGAGGTAACTTTCAGGGTATGTTAGTAGTCATAGCAACTCACTCTCTGAACTTAACCTGCTCCGGAGCAGGTTATGTTGCAGAGTTAGTTTGTTTCAGAGAGGTGACAGAGCATGGCGTGCCCTGACCATTTTAGTTAGCACTACTTAATCTATCCCTACTTTATACAGTCACAATAATTTTCAATTATTAAATAATTTTTAAATAATTATGTGCACATTAGACTGACTGCCTACTGAGAATTGTTGCTTGCTAGCAGATTGTCTTGTGTCAAACTTGGTTATCTATCATTTTTTAGCCTATGTTGTGTGCTGATGTTGCTCATTACTCATTGTTGTGTGTTGTATCTGTCTTAATACTTTTTTATGCTGTTATTATTTGTGGACTGTAAAAAGTCATTTTTTGTTTTTATATCTTGATTTTAGGTTGCCCTCATAATAACTGGCCAGGGACAACAGATGAAAATTAGCCTGTTGAGCTAACCCTGGCTCATTTACAGTTATTTTACTGTTAATTAATGAGCACTGTCCCTGTAAAATAAACAAATAAATGAAAATGAAATAAATGAAATGTTTCTAATGATATAACTCCTCATATAACCTCATTACTGGTCCCCACTAACTAGGTAATATGTGGCCAAGAGGAACCCCCAGTGAACCCAGTAGACCAAAGAGATGGCAGGGTGGTACAAGACATGATTTGCCAAAATCACTTTAATTAAAACCAGTTAACAGTCAAGTGTTGTTCATTGTTTCTTTATTTCCTGTAACAAAAGACATTTGTATTTATTTCTTTAGATTTCATTCAACAACAAATGACAGATTAATGTTCACATACTGTTTCCCACCTTAAGCTAGTGCAGTGCTCCAGCAATTCAATTTCAAGTCTGGCCTTTTTTAGGTTAAGCATTTCCTCCTCCATTTGAAGCTGTATAAGGTCCATCTCCATGTCACTTTTTCTGATTTGCTTTTGAAGGTGGACCTTATACAGCTCTTTGGCAGGCAACTAAAAAGACTGAAAAAGACTGTAATACAAACACAGACCAAATATTTAAATGAGGAAGGAGAACTGCAGGACATTTCTTACACTGCTAAGATTCTGTGTGGAAGTAGATGGACCCTCATCTGTATTAAAATCTCCTGCCATATTCTGTAAAATGACAATGGCAATTTATATATTCTCTTATGTAAAAACAGGGAGTGCATTCTATGCATCTCTATGGGCCTCCCCACATTTTCTGTTTCTGTCACAGCAGAAGTGGTCTCTTCATCGTCATCCTACAGTGAAAATAATGAAGGATGCTTGGTCTAGCAAACAGAAACCTAAAGACAATAATCACTTACAACTGTGACAGAGTGTGGTGTTACAGGAGGATCCAATAATACCATGTGGCCATCAGCAACTGCAAGATAATTAAACCAAGATAATCATGCATATTCAATACTCAATGCATATTCTTAAACAAATACAACTAATAAAGAAGGGCATGAACATCTAAGTACTAGTAATACGATTACAGTATACAGCGTGCAGTCAAAGCAGCATGAATACTGCACAAGTGAATCAATGACTGTAAAATGCATTCAAAATACCTTTTTAAAATGGTGACAGTGTTGATGATTTTCTTTATTAAAACACTGACAAAAACAGTGAAAACATCAATAAATCATAAGTATTAATATGGTACACCATTTACTAAGCCACTTGTCTTGGTAGCTGAGCCTGACAAACTGCCCCCTGGAATCCCATCGCCCACAGGTCACCCTTTATTACGGGACAGTGCCAGCTCCTCCGCTGGGGTGAGGGAAGGTGGAGGTGGACCCCCACCTGTTTTACAGGCCTCGGTCTTCTTTCTATTGGCTACATAAACTAAATTACATTAAATACTAAATTACATGGCGTCAGTAACAAGTTTAGTAAGTTTAGAAAATATTACCTTTAGCCAATTATGTGCATTACTACTGTAACATTAAGTAATGTATGGAGGCCAACAAGTAGGCTACTTGTCTATTTTTACATGCCCCAAATCATTTTTGCCTAATGAAAGGGGAAAATAGCCCATTTATAATTTTCTAAACTCATGCATTTACTCTGTCCGTTATTTTTTGCCAAGCCAACTCTCTTTCTTTTGCTGATGCAGCATATTGCTTTTTTTGTTATAACGGGCTTATCTTCATAAAGCAAGCATTAAAACCTCCAACTCAGTTTCACCGAAGTATGTAGCTCGCTTTTTTTCTCCCTTGGTTTCCATGGTGACTCCTGAAATCGGCGATCCATTGAAAATGCCTTTATGTACTTGCCGTGCGCGCGCATTAACTCTGGGTTACCAATAGGAGGTTGATTAAACTAACTCCTCACAGGTGTTTTGGAACCGACATACCCAGAGTAAGCAAGTTTGGGGTTAATCAACCAAGAGTTCAAGGTTTATCTGACGGTAAGTTAACCTTGCTTTCTGGAATACACCCCAGAATTAGCGACATAAGTCATGTCGGTTGATATAAAACATAAACATGCGTAAATCATAGTCATCATAATCATATGTTCATGAAGATGGCTGAATTGATACTGTGGTGTGATATCCCACCTCTGTTATACACTGGCCCTTATACTGTTTTTTACTTTTATATGTAAATGACCTTATGATTGGCTAACCTCCAAATTGCGTAGCTGACACTGTAGTTCATCTTTGCAGGCCAAAATCCTCAATACTAAATATGCATGTATATGTAAATCATATGTAAATGTGCCCCTGGTTGTCAATACCACGATGATTTGTAAATGACCTCTTTTTACAAGAGACTGTAGTTTTGCCAGCTAAAAATTTTTACATTTATTTTGTGCAACATATTTTGTTGGCTATGGAACAACATTCCTGTCAAAGAAACAATCCATTAACCATTAAAGAAATAGTTCACCCAGAATTTCTGTCATGTAATCACTCTCATGTCATTCCAAACCATTATGACAGGTCATCTGAGGAATAAAAAAGAAGGATATATTTAGAAAAATGTCTCAGGGTTTTTGTTTTGGTTTGTTTTATATGTTTTACTCCAAACAATGAAAGTCTTTCAATATCTTCCACACAAAAAATCTTACAGATTAGAAATGACACGAGGGTGAGTTAATTATAGAATTTTGTACTATGTACTATTACTATTATTACTACTATTATTTGTATAATGTACTATTTGTTAACATTAGTTAATGCACCGTGAACTAACATTAAAAATACATGAACTGCTGGATTTTTATTAACAAAGATTAATAAATACAGTAACAAATGTTTTGCTCATTAACTAATGTTAACTAGTAAGCCTTATTGTAAAATGTTACCAGCATTTTTATTTTTAAGTGTACTATTGTTTTAAGAACCCTAAAAATGATAGGTTGATAAGGTTGTTGTTCAAGACCAAACCCTAATCCTACTGAAGAAATATTGTTCTACGTTCAAGAAGGATGTTGATGGTAGGACATTTGTGTATTATTCAGCTCCATAGTTTTTATTTTAAGGACATTTTGCCTTGACATTGTGCGATAAAATGTCTCAGTACTGTGTTGTGTTGCCACTTGATGTCCAGTGTAAATTCTGGGTCTTGAAGCAAGATCAGTTGTGAAGCGCTTCATTGTGATTGTCTACACAATGTACATCAAACTCTTGTTGTTATGTGGCTGAAGGCGGATGAACCCAGACGCAGACAGTATACGATAACACAAGGTTTATTTGAACAAGAACGGGAAAACAAAACCCACGATGGGGCAAAACAGATGGAACAAGGGATACACGACTGACTAGACACGGTAAAGACTGAACACGAAAACAAAACTTCATAGAACACTAACAATGACTAGAATTACCAAGACAAAACTTCCACAAGATACTCACAGGTAACATTTGGCAATGAACCGACACAAGACAGAGGGAACACGGGGATTAAATAGGAGACAAATCAAGACATAACAGGTGAAACTAACTAGACAATAATGACGAGACGAGGATAACAAGGGGGCGGGGTTACAAGACAACACAAGCACATGGCCCAAACAGGCCATGCGCTTGTACACAAAACATGGATCTGTCATGGTCCTGCCAAAATACTCAGAAAATACACAGGCAAAAAGGCAGAACCATGACAGAATCCCCTCCCTAAGGAGCGGCTACCAGACGCTCCCCAGGGAGACCACAAAACAAGACAAGACCGACTAGGACAAAGACAAGAACCAACTAAGCATGACAAATAACATCAAGCATGGGACAAGACGGACTGAGATAAGGACAAGAACCAGCAAAACATGACAAATAACATCAATGGCATACAAGAAAACACAACGACAGGGCTAGGGTGAAACATAAGAAATAATAAACAAGGAAGGGGAGGCGGAGGAACAACAAAGTTCATGGGGGGTGGTCCAGGGTGGATGGGTGTGTTGGGGTTCTTGGGTCCACGGGACGAGGGCTGAGGACGGGGAATCCGGGGGGACTTGGCTGGAGACACATGAGGAGAGGATTTAGGCGAAACAGTCCGGGGTTTAATGGTGACGGGGGAAAACAGTCCGGGGACAAGTGGAGACAGGGACGAACGGAGAAACAGTCCGGGGACTCGTGGAGACAGGGACAAAGGGTGAAACAGTCCGGGGACTAGTGGAGACGGGGGAGACCGGGAAAACAGATGGGGATACTGCATGAGAGGAAGCAGCAACAGGCATCAGACATGGAGGACACAGAGGACGAGGAAACAGGACTTCTGACGGGGGACATGGCTGGTGACAGGACAGGACTGGGTGTAGCGCTCACGGCGACAGGGT
>CM070819.1:42375914-42400989 GCA_036326025.1 Chrosomus eos
GTGTGTGTGTGTGTGTGTGTGTGTGTGTGTGTGTGTGTGTGTGTGTGTGTGTGTGTGTGTGTGTGTGTGTGTGTGTGTGTGTGTGTGAATATGGTCATATGTGTGTAATTAATTTTAATGAGCCACTTTCCATTCTGAAGGTCCAGATCTATTTTTTACGTAACAAATTATAAGAAGGTACAAATGTTTGTGAACAACACAATTGTGAGGGCTATTTCTGAAAGTGTGAAAAGGGTCAATAGCTTAAAAGCTGAAGTTTTAGTATTTGTTTATTTTTTATTCATATTTTGCATAACCACTAGCATAACCAATCAGGGCAAAAAAAGAATTTAAATTAAATTTGGTTTCACCTACACTCCCACTATTCATAGTTTTCATGATTTGGGGAGTTTAGGGATGTTATAGTAGTGCATTATCATTAGTATAGACAGTGTATAGACCAAAATACATGTAAGGGTTAGATTTAGAGTGTAATAAATATCTACATTCAAAAACATAAAAGGCTATGGAAGGCCTAGTTTTGTGTGTGTTAGTTTGTATGCAGTCTGCGTTTGCATGTTAAACTGTACAATTTTATCAATCTATAGATAAAACTTCAATGTCAGGGCTGAGTCCCAGTCATGTGAATTGTGATTAGTATGCTGTGACAGATTCAAGGACAGCTGATTAATTACCCAGCATTCTCTCAGATGGCTTAGTGATGTCCTGAGGTAAGATTATCGGCATATGAAATTTTCAGCAGCAGTCACGCGATATTGCTGACAGTATTCCCTCTGAGCAGTACAAAAACAGGTAAGAATGTGTCATATATGAATTCATTTTTAGAAATAGTCATAAGGTCATCGTAGACTGTTTTTAATAAGCCAAGAGATGAAATGAAAGTACTGAAACACAGAGATTTCCATCAAGTTATTAGTTAAGGTTAAAACAAATAAAACAGAAGCAGTAGCTTAATATAATGAGCTGGCATTAGGCTACGCAGGTTCATAACGCACATGATTAGGTTTTGTGTATATGAGGGTAACAGTGTGGTTCAGCTTCTCAGTTGTTTCTTAGACAGCAAATTGTGAAAGAATGGTTGGGAGGGAGCATGAAGAATAATTTTCAATCATGAATTGGCACCTCTGAATTCAGACCTTAAAGTATTAGTTCACTTTTAAAAAAAACTTTTGCTAATAATTTACTCACCCCCATGTCATTATTAAGCTACTGCACGTTCGTGACTCTCCTGTTCGAACTCGTTCATCAAAATGAACGAATCTTTTTTCGAGTCATTTAGTTCATTTCGTTCGTTGAATGAACGAAATGACTCGGAAAAAAGACTCGTTCAAAATGAACAAATCTTTTTTCGAGTCATTTCGTTCGTTGAATGAATGAAATGACTCGAAAAAAGATTTGTTCATTTTGATGAACGAGTTTGAACAGGAGAGTCATGAACGTGCATCACAGAACAGAGCAAGGCGAGCATTTGTGCTAATAAAACTTAAACTTTTTTATTTATTTTTGAATTAACCAATGGTTTCGCTAGATAAGACCCTTATTCATCGTCTGGTATCGTTTAAAGCCCTTTGAAGCTGCACTGAATCTGTCATTTGGACCTTGAACCGTTTGGTCCCTATTGTCCATTGTAAGGAGAAAAATCCTGGAATGTTTTCATCAAAAACATTAATTTCTTTTTGACTGAAGAAAGAAAGACATGGACATCTTGGATGACATGGGGGTGAGTAAATTATCAGCAAAAGTTTTTTTAAAAGTGAACTAATAATTTAAAATCATTGAAAATCTTTGGGAAGTGCTGGACTGGACTTGCATTATCAATACAAGATCTCGACCAAAAATGTATGCACCTCTTGATGGAAATAAAATCACAACAAATGGTTAATGAAAGGTTAATCAAGAAAAGGTGGTTAAGAAAATATAGTTATTTTTTATGGCATCACTGCAAAACCATTTTTAAGAGTGTAACAGGGTAAAAAAAAAATTTGTTACAATTATGATTTTAATGTCGATTAACAGAATACATTACAAACATTTTGTGTGTGTGTGTGTGTGTGTGTGTGTGTGTGTGTGTGTGTGTGTGGTGTGTGTGTGTGTGTGTGTGTGTGTGTGTGTGTGTGTGTGTGTGTGTGTGTGTGTGTGTGTGTGTGTGTGTGTGTGTGTGTGTGTGTGTGTGTGTGTGTGTGTGTGTGTGTGTGTGTGTGTGTGTGTGTGTGTGTGTGTGTGTGTGGAGAAATGGCATATCTATTCTTTTAAGTGCAATTCACACTGCACTGACATATTTCGACCAACGGCAACAGACACTGGTTTTGTCAGATCAGTGTGTTACGCCTGTCGCCGTCTGTTGGCACTTGTTGCCATTTGTCTGGTTGTGTAATGTCTGAGAAGTAACGTACTGTAATCTGGCGATTGTATGCGTTGGTTGGCATCTTTTGGTGCAGTGTGAATTGTCCTTTAGGCTATATAGGCAAAACAAGCCAGAACTGTTCATGAATTAGTTTATGCAACATGAGCAGATTTAATTTTAAGGCCACAATCGACAAGTTAATTTTATAACATTTCAAGTTAATCATGACACTTATCATCACGCATTATACGCACTTAAGTGGCCTTTAATGGGACTATATAAGAGTTTTGATGTATTTTTAGTTTTTTATTGCCAATGTGTGAACAGCTTCTAACGGAATTTTAAAAAACGAGACCTTCCCTTACAGTACTTCCTAGGTTTTCTATGAAAGCTAGTAAACTGATTTTTTTATGTGAAGGTCGTTTTTGCCAGGAAAATCAAAAGGATGTGATGTTTACGCTCGGTCCCTAGAGCCTCTCTCTCGTTCAATGACACATTAAACGAATGTTAAACATTAATCAGGTTAATGCCGTAAGAGCTATTCTGTACTGTAATGTCAATGTGTCATGCAAAGAAAAGGGATACATTCAGTCTCACATAGCCATGTAGTCTCAAACATACTTTATAATCAAACAGTGTCATTTTAATGACCTCATCTGTCATCATGATGCCGTTGAATTGCAGAGCTTGTGCAAACATATCCACATCCCTTCGATCAGATGCTTTCTCAACTGCTGTTTTCTCGCTATCATTTTTGTTGTGTGTTTATTTTGTTATTTGTAAAGTGTGGCGTACATATTTACATTTTCATCTAAACGTTGCTCTCAGCAGTGTGGACGGCATCTCAATGATCTTTAACAGTATAGTTTTTTCAACTTGTTTTTACTTCTAAGCGAAGAATAAAATATGAACTTTGCGAGCACGAGCAATGAGTTGTTGGCTGCAGTTCACTTAATGGCCACCGGTGTCGATTACAGGGGTTTCGGAATTATAGCCCCTTTAATTTCAGTAATACCATATTATCTGCAAGTACTGTTTTTTTTTTTTTTTTAAATCTAGTTCATAATCATTAAATAATCATTTAAGATTTGAAGTACACTACAAGTGCACACCTTTTCACAAGTGATATTCTGCTCTCTATATGTGGCCCTGGATCACAAAACCAGTCTTAAGTCGCACAGTTATATTTGTGGGAATAGCCAACAATACATTGTATGGGTCAAAATTATCAATTTTTCTTTTATGCCAAAAATCATTAGGATATTAAGTAAAGATCATGTTCCATGAAGATAATTGGTAAATTTTCTACCGTAAATATATAAAACATTTATTTTTGTGAGTGAATGCAGCACAATCGCGAATATAAATGAACAACTTTAAAGGAGATTTTCTCAATGTTTAGATTTTTTTGCACCCTCAGATTCCAGATTTTCAAATAGTTGTATCTCGGGCCAATATTGTCCTATCCTTACAACATCAATGGAAAGCTTATTTATTCAGCTTTCATGTGATGTATAAATCTCAATTTCAAAAAATTATCCATAAGACTGGTTTTGTCATCCAGGGTCACATATATGGTTAATATGTAAGGGATAATGTACATCCAACTGGTTGTTATCGCAGAATAAACCCCAACAGGGAAATCAGGAATTTCAACCGGCTGGATGTACATTATCTCTGCTTATTAAACGGCTACTTGCCACATAAATAAATAATTAGACACAAAATATTGACTTGAGTTAAAACTAATTCAAAGCTTCCATAAAGAAAGCAGTTGCTAGCAAGTGGATTTTTTAATTAATGAATTAAAAAATATTATCCCCTTAATTAATAATTAAGGGGATAAAAGATATTGATTTTAGATTAAACCGTTTTAAAATCGTACCTGTTTGTTATCTTATAATCCAGTACGGTGTACAAAACAATCGTTGCAAAATGGCAGCGGTCGCGTTTGTATGAACGAGATACCCAGATGACAATTAAATAACTACACAAAATATTGATTTGAGTTTTAATATTTTATTAGCTCACCAAACGCAAAACTTCCACGAAGAAAAAACGTTCCTATAAAGTGTACAGCACTGACTTCAGTTACCTGGATGAGCCTGCGTTATCTTTTACTGGTTGTTATCGGGAATAACATTCAGCTGGATGGCGCGATTGACCATAATGTAATATACAAACTTAGGACTATTTTAGACCATTGTTAACAGTGACAGCATGTGAATTGCATTGCTTAGATAATGTAGTCCTGGAAGAATTTTAGGAGAATTGTGTTATTAATATATGACTTTTGTCCTCTGTTCTCTCAAAGTCCATCATTTATGATACTAAGCATTAATCGCTTTAAAACAGTTAAATATTTGGCATGCATGTGGTATTTGAAAGGAAAGGAGAAAAGAAAAGGTTGCAATGAGGGAATTTATATTCTCCCCCACAGCAGCATACATGCACACACATACACGCACATGGTCTGAATCAATATTAGAGAGCAGCACCCAAATCACTGTATTAAATGTTAACCTTTAAAATAATGCTCCTGAGCTCCTGAGGGTTTTTGACTGGCAGCCATTCTGGCACATTGAACCGATGCCCTGCAGCCAATGGCAGAGCATGGAAGACATCACATGATGGCACATATGTGTTATAAGTGGATTACCCCACAGCCTGCTGGGTAAAACAGATTAGAGCAGATCGCTTGAGTAGCAGATAGGCACAGTGTGGGTGCTGTAGAGTTAATGTTAAACCATCACATGCTTTTCAACACTTCACTACTGTAGACAATAGATACCATTAAGGCCGTGCCCTCACTACATGATTTTTGCTCTGAATTTGCTGTTGCAGATTAAAGATCGAGGTCTGTAACAAAACCCCCTGACTGTAGCCAAATCGGAGCTCTCTCCAGTCACCGGCACACGTTACGTATGAGCAATTCACCAATAGTGATATTTGATAGGAGGAAGCATGAACAATATTTTATTTTGCCATTTTCTCATTTTATATATCTAACCTGCAAAAATGTAATACAAAAAAATCCCCAAATTTACTATTTGTTAACAAAGTTTTTGATATAATCTATGTTTACGGTATCTCGTATCTACGGGAATTGCATAGTCTGTGGAGCCAAAATGGAGTGGTATTTAATAAAAAATATTTTTTTATGTTTGTATGATTTTTTTATGTTTTTGAAAGAAGTCTTATATGCTCATCAACACTGCATTTATTAAATAAAAAAAAACAGTAAAAATTGTGAAATATTATTATGATTTAAAATAACTGTTTTCTTTTTTAATATATTTTAAAATGTAATTTATTCTTGTGATGGCAAAGCTGAATTTTCAGCATCCTTACTTCATTCATCAGTGTCACAAGATCCTTCAGAAATCATTCTAATGCTGATTCTTTTTAATGTTGTAGACAGTTGGGCTTCTTAATATTTTTGTATAAACAGTGATAAAAAAAATTTAGAATTCTTTGATGAATACAATGTGGAAAAAGTAAATAAATAAATTATCAAAGTCTTTTGAATGATAGTGTATAATCAAATTTTCATATTTCACTTTAATTTACTATATTGGAGTAACTGACACTAAAAATATAACATTGTGTGTTTTTATTTGGTTACAAAAATGTATTCCATCAAAAATGTTCCAAAAAATAACACAGGATGAAAACTGTACCTTCATAAAAAGTTTCGGACACTGACTTTTCTGGTACACTGCCATGATCGATTGCCCGTTTCTGGTGTGTATTTATGTGAGAAAATGGTTTTGCAGAGGTATTGGGGATGCCTTTTGACCAAAGAACTTGTATGTTGTGCACCTTGTCTTTGTTCTGTTGCATAGACAACAACATGACTGATGGCTATAAAGATTGTTGTGTAATACAAACAGCATTTGAAAGCCACGTTTCTAGCATCTGTGAAACCGCATTCTTCCATCTTAAAAATATATCTAAATTACGACATATGCTCTCAATGACAAATGTGGAACAGATAGTTAATGCGTTCATGACATCAAGGCTAGATTATTGTAATGCTATACTGGGTGTTTGCCCTAAACAAAGTCCAAAGTCTCTCACTAGAACCAGGAAGTATGAGCATGTTAGCCCAGTTCTGTCAACAGTGCATTCGCTCCTTATGAAACATTGCATATATTTTAAAATCTTGCTATTTATTTACAAAGCACTAAATGCACTAACCTCCTCAGTACTTGAGCGAGCTCTTAACGCATTATTGTCCTTTATGTCTATTACCAGCCCATTCTCACCCCAAGGCGTCATCTAACTGACGCCTTGGGAATCAGTTTGACCATGCTTCAATATTCGACGCTAAAGGTACCCTTTAGCGTCAGTTAGTTGACGCGATCCCAGGGCGTCATCTAACTGACGCGTTACCCTTAGCGTCAGTTAGATGACGCCCTTCTACCCAGACCTAAACCTACCCGCGTCATCTAACTGACGCGTTACCCTTAGCGTCAGTTAGATGACGCCCTGGGATCGCGTCAACTAACTGACGCTAAAGGGTACCTTTAGCGTCGAATATTGAAGCATGGTCAAAATTGTCAGTTAGATGACGCCTTGGGGTGAGAATGCGTTGCTATTACGATCTCAATATTCTGTCCAGTTGATAATACCTACAGTAGATTATCAAAATCAACTGCTGGCGGTAGATCATTTGACTATTTTAGCACCCAAACTCTGGAACAGTCTTCCTAGCATTGTGCGGGAAGCAGACACTTAAATCTAGTGTTCTAGACAAAAAAAACACATATCTTTAGCCTGGCATGCACATAACAAATTATCAATGTCTAGAATTCAATTCATGTAAAATGATTGTTAGGCTGCATAAATTAGGTCAGCCGGAACTGGGAACACTTACCAAAACACCTGATACTTGTTACATCGTAAGATGGATATTATTCTCTCTGTTTATCCAGAGCTTTACCGTAGTCAGCCAGATCCGGGCATGATCCAGATCAGATGAAGGACCTCTTTACAGATATAAACGTTATCAAAATGATTCCGGTTCACATGGATCCGTGGAAACTTCAAAAAACGCTGTATATTGTGCATTCCAGACAAGTAATTTCACTTTGTAATGAAAGACTATGCGCCCCCACACACACTCATTCAAACACCTA
The DNA here is from genome assembly GCA_036326025.1 of Chrosomus eos. Taxonomy (NCBI): domain Eukaryota; kingdom Metazoa; phylum Chordata; class Actinopteri; order Cypriniformes; family Leuciscidae; genus Chrosomus; species Chrosomus eos. The sequence continues at coordinate 42,383,400 of CM070819.1, forward strand.
TGCGCATGCCGTCACCATTTTCACAGAAGTTTACACGGAGATGATAACGGTATCATTTTCAAAACTCATTTTAAAAAAAGTGCACTTTGAAACCTACTTCAAAGTTTGCATTCTCTGGCCACCAAAACGCTGTTGTTGTGTAAATGAACAGCCAGAACGCATTAAAAGTTTTCTGTTTTCATTTTAAAAAGGTGTTGTGTAAGCAGCCCCAAAGTTAAAGTAACACCAAGTAGCTTTTCCTCTGCGGTCGCCCTACTGGTTGGAAACGAAATTGTCCATTACCGCTGTCGTAAATAATTTATCCTACCGTCGCACGCACACTCGCTGTTTATCCAGCACCGGCTTTAGAATGAACGATGTCCACAGACAAGGTAGAGTATGTTACATGATTTCATCAAAGGATGATGTATTGCGACATCAGAAACGAAGAAAAACGAAATAATGACTATTGTAGCGCTTGATGTAAAGCAGTCGAATTTTGTAGTTCTTTTTGTGCACGGGTTCCTACCCGAAACCCAAAGTTACATAGTGCCAGTAAAGGTGATACAGACCCCGTCAGGCTATGGCAGACGTGTCATTTAACTTATTTTAAGTCGATGTACCATCACAAGGGTCTTGGAAATATATTATGAAGGTTGAAAAACTACTTTAATAACTAATGATTTTTACAACGGAAATGAAATAATCAAAAAATGACTTAAGCTGGACAAAGACTTTCTTTTAGAGCTGCTGTATAGCCAAAGTAATCTTTGTTGCATTCATTTCCTATCATCACTGTAAAGTTGCCTTGAAACAATCTGTATTATAAAAAGCGCTATATAAATGAAGGTGACTTGACTTGACTTGACTTGAGTACAGTGATTGTGGTTCTGTTAGTTGTTTAGTGAGGGCACGATCTAAGATGTGCCAGGAAACATGTCCAGACGTGTCTGTGTAAAGAAAGAGATGTTTAGCTTTAACATTCCCTTGTGTTCAGTGGAATGTGGAATATATATGCTGTGGAAGTGAGGAAGTTGGAAGCACATCACCCTTGTGTTTCCCCATCATAATCACTTATTGATTCGAGAGCACAGCTGATAAAATGTCACGCTTTGCTTGTGTTGTAATTAGGGCATCAGAAATGTCTGTCTCAAAACTTCCGCCTCAGAAGCTGCAGGATAGAACAGAATTTCCCACAGAACAATGCAGGACATTCCACAGAATTACACATTTACATATATAAATAGACTTTTTTTATTCATTTAATGCATCAGCTGAGAAACTAGGAAACTGAGGCTCATTTGCATGAGCTCACCAAAATTGGACAATAGAAAAAATGTGGATGATATGACTGATGAAAATGGTGCCATGCTCATGTTCAAATGTCACGAGGGACAACAATGGAACCAAATGAAACGAGAAGATCTGGTTGATTGTAATTGGTCTATGGAGAGGATCTCCTTGTCAAATTACATCAGAAGCTTTGAATTTTTGACTTCACTGAGCTTCAGACTACATTAGACATAGTGAACTGCACAGATCAGGCCAGCAATACTTCATAAAACTGAACAGAATAAGTCTGATTAGTCATGTTGAAGCTCATGTCAAAAGATATCGTATGGATTTTGAAGCACTTTATTACATAAAACATCATGTATGTATGAGGGTGAGTAAATAATGCATTTTTGGATGAGCTCTACCTTTTACAGCTCGGTAAGTCTTTTAACTGGCTGATGGAGTGTTAAAAGATCTGGTACGATCGACTCTTGCACTCTAAACCAAGCTGTCACATTGAGCAGAAGAAGCCTGTGAATATATTAGCGAAGAGACAGACAGTGAAACAGGCTCATTAATTATGTCTCAACATTGTGTTTCATGTCAGTCTCCCATCAGTGAGGAATTATGGGTAAGAGTGTGTTTGTTTGTGTGTATACCCGACTTTTTGACAGCCGCCTGCAGTGCCTACCACCATAACATGTGGAGTTGTCATCAGGGCGAATCCCCTTTAGGTTTGTGTGGTACATGATCACTTATACATATGCTCATGGAGATCATTGGATCCTGAAGAGCTTTCTAATGCTCTACATATGTCTCTGCGTGAATGTGACATGTCTTATGTTTTTGTGATGAGGCATAATTGCCCTTGGCGAACAAATACCAAATGTTTCCCTGAATGGAAAGTGTCATAAATGAGACAAATCTGTGTGATAACTCATCAGAGATGTGACAGAATGATCTCATATTATTATTATTTATGTATCACATTGACAAGACTGGAATATGATTATAATCCAACATGTTTATAGTCTCGTGATAGAATTTTTCATCAGTATATTACTCATTGTGGCAGCTTTGAAAGACACTCAACACTCAAAAAAATACCTCATCAGTTGAATGTATATTAATCATGTGGCAAATTTCCACATAACATTATTACATTAATAAAGCTGTATGTAATCATGTCTGTTGGATGTAATCAAACTATCTCGATCTGAATGCTCACAATTACATTGACCTAATGTAATTTTCCTTAAAATCAAACTGAACTGTATTACATTGACCTAATGTAATTTTCCTTAAAATCAAACTGAACTATATTACATTGACCTAATGTAATTTTCATAAAATCAAACTGAACTGTATTACATTGACCTAATGTAATTTTCCTTGAAATTCAAACTTACTTTATTAAATTTAAGTAATGTAATTTTTCCAGAGTAAAATTTAACCAATGACCAATGTGTTTTTCTAGTAGGTCTAAAAGAATGTCATAATCTAGTGCAGTTTTTCTTGAGTAAAATATACAAAAATTACAATATTGTGCTGATCTTAGAATTGCTTGCATACATGTATTTCATATTGTTGCATACATTACCATACCTTCAAAAACATGCCATTACAGTAAGCACACTCACAAACAAATCAAATAGCCTTTGTTTATTCATTTCATGAATTTAAAAACTGCACAATGGCTTAAAACAATTGTACACGACACTATTAAACAGTAGTGCTAGCAGAGCTCCGTTAGTCATGTTATCTCAAAATAAAAACTGGTCTGCAGAATAAACACTGATCAATCTACTCTGTCAGGTAATCACTTAGTTTGCATTTACAATTTATTTTAATGCAAAAATGCAGAAAAAAAGAGAGAGAGAGAGAGAGAGAGAGAGAGAGAGAGAGAGAGAGAGAGAGAGAGAGAGAGAGAGAGAGAGAGAGAGAGAGAGAGAGAGAGAGAGAGAGAGAGAGAGGTTCAGTTTGCTGTTAAGATTAGATGAACAAAGAAGGATATTTTTATGACCATTGTATCATTATATCCATTAAACTGGTCTGCAGAATAAACACTGATCAATCTACTCTGTCAGGTAATCACTTAGTTCGCATTTACAATTTATTTGAATACAAAAATGCAGACAACACACATGTAAAAAAAAAAAAAAACCTTAAAAAAAACTGATCTACTCAAACATTTTCAGCTTTAGCTTTTGGACTCTGTCTGACAGCCTTTGTCCATCCAGATTTAGAAACAATTTTTGAAAGACTTCGAAGGTATGCTGCAGGTTGGATGGGTACCTCAAATCCAGAGCATAAATTATGCCCATAAGCAAAGTGATGGCACACGGCACAGTCTGTATTTCTCCGAGTACCTCTACTCCCTCAATTACAATTGAAACTTTTGGTGGTTGTTCTGGACCCACACAGATCCCAAGGACCATCTCCTCTTTTGATTTATCTGCCTGGTCACAGTCCTTGAAGTTGGAGAAACACAAACATTGTATGGTTAAAACAACAAAACATCCCACTAAACTTGCATGGGCAAGATTTAAGAAGTTCACAATAGGTATTGCAATACCAAACATAACACTTTGTGAAGGCAGCTGACTCCCTGTCATGTGCATCACAGGTTTTCAAACCTGGGTCACAAGAATTTTTTTTAAAGTTATTTCAATTTTAGTTATAATAACAAATAGGCTAATAAGAAGAAGAACAACAACTTTGAATAGAAATGCACTGAAATACATCAACTTAATGCAAAATAAATGACCTGTCACCTGACCCAGATACATTCAATCATACAACTTTTTTTTCTTTGTGCAGATCACGTAGTGATCAAAATATGTGTTGTATTATGCAGCCAGATCAGCATTTTACTGTAGTGGATAAAGTAACAGGGCATCCTACTATGTTAAAGTCTAATTAATTTAACTTTTTTTTTCCTAACGTAATTTTTAGTTGAAAATTTCAGGACTTCAGTCGAACAAGATTTTCTTTGGTTGATTACAGCCCTACAAAATATGTATATTTTGATACATATCGATACTGAAATATCTGACAATACTCAATATCTGTTATCAAGAAAAGAGGGTCACTCTTAAAAAAAGTTTGAAAACCACTGATGTACATCCTACCACCCACTGTCCAAACAGAAACAAAATATACACATATCTTACCGAGCACTCCTTGATAAAGTCTCTATAGTCCTCCTTGAGGTATTCACACAGGCCTTTAACCACCACTTCTCTCTTCACGTCAATGCTGCTGCACTATAAAAAAAAAAAAAAAACTATTTACTTTCTGCTCTAGAGCATATACTTGGCAACATGACATCATGACTTTTGCGTAAACATACACGCCATTTTCAAGTCAAGTGGCGTGTTATCTACCTCATCCAACACAGCCAAAATGTTGTGCATCTTTCTTTGAACAACTCCTTTGGCACTGCGGAAGACTTTGATGAGCCTGTCAGAATGCTGGTCGAGATGCGCAAAGAATGTTGACTGAAGTGGAACTGTAGTGATCCTGATGAATTCGGCATTTATCTGTAAAGCCATAAAAAGACAGTTCAAGACAGAGAGACAGAATATATCTAATACATCATATTTACCTCTGTATGGTACTTACTTCATTAACCTGGAACAGGGCTGGCCATCTACTTTGGAAATCTGCTATGGTTGGCTCTTGGACCACCTCTTCCCTTCTGTAAGAGAATGTGCGCTCCAGCTTTTGTCTTATCACTGCCTCTGTATTTTTCTTTGTCAGGTCACTCAGCATTGAAACTCTGTCCTCTTTCCTTGGTAATTCCCTTTGGATGGCAGGGAATATAATTGACCTCTGCCCTCCTAGGTTTTTTAATATTTGCAGCAGGCTTGCCTTTGCCACGTTTTTTGTTTTTCTGGGAGTTGACAAGGACCTCTGGACATCCAAGTTGAACAAGCTTAGTGCGATAGTTTGCCATCTTCATTTTAAGAGAGTTTTTCCATCCCCAATGGCCTGAGGAGGATCCTTGCTCTGTCAAACATGGGTGGGTTAAGATAAACGCTATAGCTGCTTTTTCAAGTTGGGAATTACTGGGGTAAGCTGAGTACTTCATTATTTCTTCTGCCATGTAGTCCAGGATGACAGATTTGAGCTTGTAGCCAGGAACTAGACAAGTTCCATTTGCTATAAACTCTATGTTCCCCTTCTCCAGTTCAACTTCTGCATCATATGAAAACGTAGGTATCAGAAAGGGATCTGGCCAGGAGTTTCTATGAAATGAAGATGGGACTTGTGAGGAAGATGAGGAAAACTGTACTAATGTGTCATTGGTGTTAAGTGTGGCCAGTGCTGCATTATCTGAGCACTGGGTTGAAACGGGGGAGACTGTCTGTGTGTCTTCCATTTCTTGGACTATAGGAAATAAAGTGATAAAGGTCTCATTTGGCAAGATAATCACTCTCAAAGTGCTCTTGTCTTTGATCTCGTTCATTGAACTCAAATTAATGAATTCATTAAAATCAGGATCAAAATACTGAAGTCTGAACTCCTCTGTAAAATTAAAGCATGTCCTCAATACGCTGCGCAGTTCATTGACAGACGCAGGAAGTCCTGAGTCAAGGGTAAACTTTCGTGAATCTTCCGGTCCTCCAAACAGGATACGAAGAGTAACAGGAGATCCCATTGCTCTGCTCCTTTAATCTAAAATACAGAAAGAGTTAATAAAATAAACATCTATCATTTTGTATGGTTGAAAATCTGCAAACTTACCCTTTAATACTGAGACTGACCTGAATCCATACAGAGTCAACCATAGAATGCAACATGTTAAGTAGGGCTGCACGATATATTGTTTCAACTGCATTTAAAAGTGAATCTGTTAAATTATAATTCTGTGTGAGTCACTGCCAAAACTGCAATTTTTTTATTGCTTTTAATTTCTATGCAGATGCACTGCCCAACAAAAGGATTGATTAATTCTTTCTCATATTTAAAGGGCAGGTGAAATGCTGTTTCATGCATAGTGAGTTTTTTACACTGTTAAAGAGTTGGGTTCCCATGCTAAACATGGAAAAAGTTTCAAAAATGAAGTTGTAAGTTTGATGGAGTATTTCTGTTCCAAAAATACTCCTTCCGGTTTGTCAAGTTTCGGAAAGTTTTTTTCGAATACGGGCCTATGTTACGTCAGAGTGGCCAGAATTTCCTTATACGGGTCTTAAGGCACTTCTCCCGGAAGGGCGCACGCGCAGCTGTAGCCTAGAGCGTACGAGAGTACGTTGCCGTCAGAGCGCTGGGCTCGGCTGTGCTGCAATCAAAAAAATGGCACCAAAAAAGTGTGTTTTTGGTTGCCAGGGCAAGACAACACTGCACAAATTTCCAAAGAACCCAGAGTTGAGGGACCTGTGGATGGATTTTGTTTTTCCAGAGCAGCGGAGTTGTGCAAGTGTTTTGTTTCCTTCATTTCGACGGTAATAGTTTATAAACAAGGCCCAGTTCGACGCCGGATTTGCAGATCGCCTAATACTTAAAGATGGAGCAGTCCCAACGATAAAGGTTCACGGTCGTGCGTTGGAACCGCAGGCGGTGAGTAAAACTGCTTCAAATGTCTGTGAGTTGTTAACTATCGGCGTGTAAGCACAGCAAGTAAACAACATGATCACGTACAGTTAATGTATCTATGGAGAATGCGATGTATGGTGTGTGTGTGTGTGTTTGTGTGTTTAAATACATTTGTTTAGCTGGCCACTGTAGGTGTCAGTTTGTTTATTGTCCTCATAAACCACGAGTCTGTCTGTTTACAACACACGCAAAAGCTTCGCGCGCTCCCGTCCACACGGCACGCCTCCACCCGCTCGGCTTTTTCCGGAAAGACTCGGTACAGCCTATCTTTCTTTTAGAAATATAATAAAACTAAAGACTTTTTGGAGATATGAAGGATGCAATACTACTCTATAGGTACTCAAGATTAACATGAGATTGAGTGAAACTGAGTGTTTCACCCCCCCTTTAAGTTATCTTGAGAAAATTCCTGTTTTTTTTTTCATATCACAATTTATATAATTTATATATAAATAGATAATATATATATATATAATAGCAGAAAAGCAAAATATAGCCGTGTTTGTTTATTCCAATATTGTGCAGCCCTAATGAAAATTACAAAATGATAATTTGATAATCAAAAACCCAACCTTCAATGATGATGTGTCTCTTCAAGGTAACCATGCGCACTGGCCCAACCATGTAGTCTGCAAGTGGATACACATCAGGTAACTCTCCAAGTTCAACAATGGAAATCTCTCTAGTGTGTGATGCTCTTAATTCAAATGCTCTAAAATGTTCTCTATACCATGCACACCACCCCTTCACAATAAAATGCAGCTTGTTTTGTACAATGCACATCTGAATGATTTCAGCAAAATCTGGAAGCCCTCCAGTGGACCCATGTGCAAGTACCATTCCATTTCGATAATTCATTCCATTGCTTGTCACATTTTTAGCTAAATGCACTTTTGTGACATTTGGGAATTTTTCCTTGAGGGCTGAAACTACATCCTCGTTAAGGACATCAACAGGAATTTCAGAGACTTTTGTGACCTCTAGTATGGGTTTAGTGACGCTTGAAGAATGTATGTAATATGCAATCATCAGTTGATGTTTTGCTGCAAGTGACAGTGCGATGTTTTTAAAGCAATTTGTGTGTCGAGCAATTTGTTTAAAAAAGCTATGTTTTGACTCAAAACGCATAGTCCATAATCTAACCAGAGGCCCAAAGCAACGAATCATTTGAGGGTAGTGCTCTAGGTAGTGATGTTTTGGTAAGACACATCCAGGAAACAGTTCAAGGTACTTTTGTCTGTGCTCAGAGATTTTGAAATCTAAAAATGCAGGTGTCTCCTCAGTGTGGACAGGAGCAACTACCAACTCGACAATGTCTTTTAGTTCTAAAATGACTTGCCATGCAAGCTCATCCTCTGGTACGAACAAACCAACCATGAATGGAATTAGTCTCAGCAGGTTCCAATTTTCATGAGCATTTCCGCCGATAGTTTTTTTGGTAGAAAACGTGCATTGAATAACATGTGGTCTATTGGTTTTGTCACCCTGCTTGTATGGGAAATTCCGGATTAAGGAATTTAGGGAGTCAACAGTGAAATACTTCTTTGAAATAAGAAGATTTAAGCACTTTGCTAGCTCTACTGGAACAATACCCTCAAACAAATCGTGAGCAATATCAGGAGGATAACCTGTGCTTACGTCAAAATGGGCAAGGCTTTCAGAAAGAACACACCTTCTTTTAACTCCACAGTAGTTAGTATTACTCTTCTCTGCAACGTCAACATGTGCTTTGTGAATATCTCTTGTTCGAAGGAGGTAATCACCAGATTTGACATCTTTACACTGAATCTCGGATTTTTGGGCTGTACAAAATCTGCATATGTAATGCCCAGAAAAACTCTCAACAAAGCCAGCTAAGCCATGAGCTCCAAGATTGTCTGCTACCACAGACTGGACTGTGCCTTTGACAGAGTGACCGAGCTGGGAGATGAAAACACCGAAGTGTTCCAATGTAGCCAGGTCTTTTAGAAGTGGCTCCAAAGCTCTTTCATATCCATATGTCTTAATATCATCTGTCTTGCATAAGATAGCTAGATAAATGGAAGACACTGCAGAATTTGAACCTGCCCACAAATCACTCAGAATCCAGTAGACACCACACAGTTTATGTTTTTTTGCGTGATGTTCCAAGAGGGTTACAAATCTCAAAATCATTCACATAGTGTAATTGAAAGTCGCAATTCATCACTACAGAGAAAACTATTCTCCTTAAAGTACTGACCGTCCCTATAAGACTTGTACTGCTGTTGATGGTTTGAGAGATATCCCTCTTGCTCTCTGCCCGTTTTTTGGCCTTTTACAATGTTTTCAAGAATGCAAGTGTTAGACAAAATCTGCTTCAATGACTGGAGTAAAGGAATGTACTGAAAGGTCCTTTTCTTTTTTGCATCCAGAATAAACTCAATAGGCTCCACAACACGGAAATGTTCTTTGTAATATTGCTTTCGCTTAAAGGCTGTAGCCAGAGGCCCTTTCTTTCCTATAGCTTTACCTAATGGATTTAATTCACACACAACAGCAGCAAGCTCACTAACAATCACATCATCAATCTGCAAATTGTGTTTGGAGAATACTCCAGTAATAATACCTTTGGTCACAGGTACAGATGCAGAGCTCAGCAAGTAGTTAATTTCATCCAAAACTTCATCAACAGCCACGGATGGAACATGTGAAATGTTTTCGAGTCTTAATAAGATGGAAGCAACTCTCTGCTCTATTAATTTGGGCAGGTCCTCAACAATTTCCCTATAATTTGCTGTATCTGAAAGTGTATCAAAGCCTAAATGTTCTAACTCTTCTGTAAAAACAGCAACATCCTCAGTAGCACAACTTTCTGACGACTCTGGCAAGTTATCAGTAAACGTAATAACTTCAGTTTTAAAGTCCTTTAAGGTGTAACTGCTGTGTTTCCTGTTTCTGTGTGAGTTATAAGTGCCGTACACATTAGTTTGAAATGTACATCCTACAAATGCACAAGGCACAGTCTCATGTCGCTTCAGATGAGCACGGATATGAAGGAAATACTCTCTTTCTGTTGATAATTCCTTACATTTACAAAGCTGACACTGGAAATTAGATAAAACAGATGACGTTGGAGTAGCTTTTGTTTAGTTGTAAAATGAGCCTATTTCCAAAAAAAGTGGAGTATCCCTTTAAGACTCATTAAAGGATTAGTTCACTTTTTTAAAAACTTTTGCTGATAATTTACTCACCCCCATGTCTTCCAATATGTCCATGTCTTTCTTTCTTCAGTCGAAAAGAAATGAAGGTTTTTTAGGAAAACATTCCAGGATTTTTCTCCATTTAATGGACTTCAAATAGGAACTTGGAATTTAATTGCAACCAAATATTCCAATGTTCTAAGAAGGTTCAAATATCCGTCTCAATGCAGCTTCAAATGCTCAACACAGTTGAGAAATAAGGGTCTTATCTAGTGAAACGAAAAAAACAACAACGACAATTAGGCTATATACTTTTTAACCACAAATGCCCGTCGTGTACCATCTCTGAGATGCGCCATGCATTGCGACATCACATTGGAAAGGTCATGCATCACGTCATCTAAGTTATTTGTCAGTGTACTCCGGTTCAAAAAGGTAGGGAAGGGCGAAAAACTCCATCTCATTTTCTCCTCCAACTTCAAAATCGTCTGACATCTTTGTTTTCATTTTTTTTGTGACCTTTCCAACGCGATGACGTAATAAGTGGCGCATCTCAGAGATGGTACAAGACTGACATTTGTGGTTAAAAAGTATATATATATATATATATATATATATATATATATATATATATATATATATATAATATATATATATATATACATACACTCGCCCCGTGTACCAAATATATATATATATATATATATATATATATATATATATATATATATATATATATATATATATATATATATATATATATTTAAAAAATGAAAATAAAATGGCCGATCGCTGGATAAGAGCCTTATTTCTCGACTGGGATCGTGTAGAGACTTTGAAGCTACATTGAGACGGACATTTGAACCTTCTTTGAATATTGGAATATCGGGTTTTCATTGAAGTCCATTCTGTGTAGAAAAATCCTGTTATGTTTTCATCAAAAACCTTCATTTCTTTTCGACTGAAGAAAGAAAGAGAAAGACATGGACATCTTGGATGACATCGGGGTGAGTAAATTATCAGCTAATCCTTTAAGAGTCTTATGGCAGAGCTGTTGTATTGAATATCATAAAATTGTCAGGTAAGCCTAGCTAAAGAACTGATGACTATGTGTAGCCTGCGAATAATTCAAGTGAAAATTCAGTACTTACAGCCACTAGGAGATTGCCACGTTTTTTTTATTTGTAGACTGGTAGAACTGGTCCAGATTTCTATTTAAGAAAATAAAGAATTTCAGTACCAGTCAAAAAAATTATGTGAACATTTTTTGCAATTATTTTCAGACTTTTGAATGTGTATTCAAGTATATTGTGCAAGTGTATTGTACAAGTATTGTAGGCTTATATTTAATTAACATGCATCTATTAGTTGACTATTGACAGATTTACAGCTTTCCTATAACTGTCAAGCAATATGAAAAATAATGTTGATTTAGTTAATCATGTGTATGTGTTCTTATTCCATGGTCATTAGTGGTGGAACTGGTCACAAAATTAATTTGGTTCGGATAATTAACGTTTTTTGAGCCGTTTTGAGTCAATACATGACATGGCATTGGTGTTGGATGGCAGAGGCGGGCTAAATACACATTAATTGAGCCGATATTAACATAAATAAATAAATACATACATAATATCTGTATTACATACATTGTCCCCAATGCCACCTCTCTCATGTTCTTTCATCCTCGGGATGCTGCTGTTCTTTTTCGCGCGATCCCTCCCCCTCCCCGTTCGCAAAGACCCGCCCCCTTTAGTTCCTGTCGCTATGTCCGAAAAGTGACGCCGCTCTCACACACACACACACACACACCATGTTCTCACGCAGTGAAAAATACATCGCGGAGCAGAGGAGACTGACAACACGCTGACAGACAGGATACTTTTCGGTTAACGGTTACTTTTGATATTAAACATATTAAACGAACTCTCACCTGTCAAATTTGGTCATTTTTTAAAATAGATTTAATCAATAAATACAGTTTTGTTGCTCTTTAATGTGTCGTGACAGATCGCGGTAGAGCATCAGTTAAAGCTGCTCGTGAGCCGATCATCTCTTCCTTTTAGTTCATTTATAGCATCAAATAAACATGAATGAACATAAGAAGGAATGTTGTTTTAACCGCGGAATAGCGGAAAGGCGCCAGTAGCTACACTCCGTTTTTCAAGTTCAAATCCTCCCTCTCCTGACTGCTTTCTCTGACAAAATGGCGGATGGCGACGTATGATTGGTCAGATCACCTGTCAGTCAAGCTCCCTAAACCAAACAACGATCCCTTAACCCAGGGGTGGGGAACGTTGGTCCTGGAGAGCCATAGCCCTGCAGAGTTTAGTTCCAACCCTAATCAAACACACCTGAACCAGCTAATCAATGTCTTTAGGATCATTAAGGCTACAATCAGGTGAGTTTTTTTCAGGGTTGGAGCTAAACTCTGCAGGGCTGTGGCTCTCCAGGACCGACGTTCCCTACCCCTGCCTTAACCCCTGCCTTAACCTACCCGTCATTGTAACCCTAGCAGCCAATGAAATTAGCTACAGGGCGGGATTTCCGCTTAACTGGTTTTGCGCCCAGTGGATTTTTTTTCTTTTTTATATTAAGATTAATAAAACGGAAAATATAATACGGGAGAATCCCGGAAAAAACGGGAGGGTTGACATGTAACTTATGCCGCGTTCCAGGCAACCTGTAACCCGTGTTTTTCCAACTCGTAACTGGGAGTAAGTTACATCATTCCAGGCAACCTGTAACCCGTGTTTTTCCAACCTATACCCGTGAAAGTGCACTGGAACGGCAGTCAAACCCGTGACTTCCCACCCGTGAATTCGTACTAGACCGATGTACTCCCAGTTACGAGTTGAAAAAACACGGGTTACAGGTTGCCTGGAACGCGGCATTATGCTCTGCGTGTGCGCGGCTGTGGTCACACAGATAACGCGCTAGGCCCGATTTTCGGCTCAGGTTCCGCGGTTAAAATTGTTTGAATGTGGCAAGACAAAACACGTCCAAATTCTAAACTTTCACATTCGTTCAAACTGAACGACCCATCACTAGAGTAGATTGTATATTTTTACATTTAGATATATTATTATTTGTTACATGAATGTATGCTTTTTTAAAAAGATGCCGCAGAATGTGACGTCATATCACGACCGTTGAAAAGTGCGATCTTTTCTCTTCCTTACTGTATCACCAGAAAATAGGTTCTTATAGTTTACACAAAACAAAACACCTCAGAATTGCAGACAATTGTTCCATCTCACAAACTTAAAGCTAACTTAATGGTAATTAACTAATGATTTCACTGTCAACAGAAACTTTTCTTTCAGCATAGAATACAGCTTCGCCAACATAGTGCACATAAAGAGGGGGAAACATACTTATTTTAACTGTGACTGGGTAAGAAATTACATTGTTATTGTTATAAATGTCATAAATAGCTTACTCACCAACTTTTAGCAGTAGGCTATCCGTCGAAAGTTCTCGAATGGCGGCAAAAAAGTTCCTTGCACGCAGTCCACAAATCTCAGTGACATGCGCAGTAGGCGGGGTCAGGCCACAAACTTAAATTTCAGTCATTAATCCAAGTAAATTCACTCTCCTTACATGTACAACCTAAGTAATTTACATTTCTTCAAAAAAACAAAAATACATCTGCTTATAAATGTATATTATTTTAATTGATCTAAAAAGAGTTATTTATGGTCATCCAATGAATGCCCATGAGCACTTTTTTGAGTGAATGCTCTTCAAAAGTCTGATTTTCTGTAAATGTTGAATTAACCATTAAAAATATTTTAAGTTTAAGTTTTTCTGCTCTCTCTGCATTGCATGCGACATTTTCAGCTTTTGTATAAACTAAACTGCACTGGCATTAAGTAGGACTGGGAGATATGTGACTATGGACCAAAAAAACAGTAAAAAGTCACACAGGTATATTTGTGGCAAAAGCCAACAATACATTGTATGGGTCAAAATAATTTTTCTTTTATGCCAAAAATCATTAGAATATTAAGTAAAGATCATGTTCCATAAAGATTTTGTAAATTTCCTACCGTAAATATATAAAACATTTATTTTTGTGAGTGAATGCAACATAAATTGACAACTTTAAAGACGATTTTCTCAATGTTTCGATTTTTGGTACCCTCAGATTCTAGATGGTTTACATTTTAAAACATATTAAAATAGAATATATATATATATATATATATATATATATATATATATATATATATATATATATATATATATATATATATATATATATATAATATATATATTCCTCCCCACCTGCATTTCATCATTGCTTTTTCTCTGAAAACAACCTGAGGAGTCTTGTAACTGGGCTGACAGTTTTTGAAACGCCTTAAGACAAACAGTCTTAACAACCTTTGACTCAGAGCTGTGAAAGGCTCTTCAAACAGCACCGAAAATTCTCAACAAAGCTCACTCGTGCAAGAGTCTTCACACAGCGAAGAGTAGACATGACTGATTTAACTACTCTATTGCAACTTTCCTGTTATATGGCAGGTATTAAGCACGTCAGAGGAAGATAAAAAAAAAAAAACGGATTTAAAGGACCCAGGGAATATGATGTGATGGAGAAAGAAGTACAAATGGATTTATTGGAATATAAAAGTCATCATGTTCTTTTTAGAATAATCTCCTATTTCTACAAAAACGAGACCTTCAGCTTTTCGTTGCTGCACCAGTTTGACTTGAGCGCAATGAACAAAGTGATGTATTTTTCAGCAGGTGCTTTTTTCTTCTGTGTTTGAAGATGAGCTCTTTTCTCTTTAATAAGAAACATTCTCCAGTATTAATATGGAAATGAAGTGATGTTAATAATATAAAAAGTCTGTCTCCAGTCAAGTCTGAGCCAATAATTAAGTCCCCAGCGTAGGCAGACAGAAATCTGATGTGTGTGTGCGTGCATGTGTGTGAGTGCATGTGTGGGGGGGGGACATATTCGGGTGTGTAACGCCGTCAATCACTTGTCCCTGTTTTTGTCCAAATTTTTTTATTATTTTTTTTGTCTGCATGATGTGTTGAAATGTATTCGGGTATTTTAGATAAGACTTCCTCCTAACAGAGGATATTTAGATAAAACATAAAAGATAAAGCATTCATGGTAGGGGTCTCATCGAAAGAAAATTGATGGATATGAGGCGTGTTTCAGGACTCAGGCTCAGTTGGAAGTCTTGAGACACTGACAGTAGCGTAATGAGTACAGAGAAGAGAGGAGAGGAGAGGAGATCCATACGTATAGGGCACATTTTTATGAACAGGTAGTGGACAGAGAACAGATTAAAAAACCTAGGCAAAACAAACTGTTAGGCTTTGTTTGGAATATCATGTTAGGACTATAAAAAAATAACCCTACTGTATTATTTTTGATACCCAAATTTCTAAGGCTTCTAAATTATCAACATGATTAAAACTTTGCTTAAAATCCTGTTGTACACAATCTACTACATGCCTGCCTTCTGCATCTGATTAATAGTTTATATTGATAGTAAGTAAAAAGGCCTTTTAATATAATTGCAAAAACATCCCCTTTCAGGTCATGGTGCCCATGTCTTTTTGCTATGAAATCTTTGCTGATTTTTATTTTTAAGTAAATGTAAGAATACACTTTTTTATTGTTTGTAATTTTTTGAAGATGAACACGTACTGAACTGAAGCAACAACAACAAAACATTTGAAGTATCCAATATAATACATCAGGTTTTTGAGGAATGTTTGTTTATACATCTTTAATTGCATTGTGTTATGTTTTGCCCCCACAATAAAGACTATAGAACGTTAATAATAAAACTAAGCAGATAAATATCATAACAGAGTAAGGCATATTATTGTGATATATAGAGCGACAACTGATATTGCATTTTTATCTGCATTTTATGAAGTCTGCTTTACTATTATAAATAACAGATACAGATACAACCTACAGTATCATAATTTCATTGTCTTTGTGCATCTGAATAAAATTTAGATATTTTTCCTTCTTGTGTTATGGGGATAGCAGATGAACACAAACGCAGACAGTATGCTAACACACAACGTTTATTATAACAGAAAACAGGGGAAAACAAAACCCACGAGGGGGCAAAAAAGAGGGCAAGACGAGCAATGGGTAACAAAACTAGACTTCACTTGACAAGAACAAGACAATAAACTGACAGTAAATACAAGATGCAAACTAACACAAGACTTCTTACTAGACATGGTACTCACAGGTAGAATATCACAAAGTTTGACAATGAACAGGCACAGGACAGCAAACACAAGGGGATAAAATAGGGGAACACTAATGACAAGGACAGGTGAAGCTGACTAGACAATGACAAGACGAGGATAACAAGGGGGCGGGGTAACGTAACGAGACAACACAAGCACATGGCCCAAACAATTGGCCATGCGCTTGTACACAAAACATGATTCTGTCATGATCCTGCCTCAAGACCAGGGAAAATCAAGGACACTAAAGGCCATTGCACACTGAGTCCGAAATTCGCATCCGAAATTTTCGCACGTTAAAAAAAAAAATCGACCTCACGTTATGTCAATCACGCTTGCACACTGCCTCCGAAACTTTCGTCCGTCAAAAAAAAATTCGGATCAGGTTCGATTTTCTGCGTTTTTCGCATCCACAGCCAGCATTTTGAGAGGTTTTTGACTATTCAGACCCACCGTACAAGCGAACGACACAATCCAGAATGGCATCTGATAAGTTGATACACTTCGTCTCGCAGCACAAAGTACTGTATGATAAACAAACCATACAGCTGTTCTGTATGCCCAGCGTTTCTGCCGGCCGTTGTGTGTGTGTGTGTCTTTTTTGGTGGTCTTCTTTTTAATATGTGGCTCCAGGCTCCAGTATCGCTAGCAAAGCATCAAACTGTTCCATTGACAATTGACATTCTGAGGTAAATTTTGAATCGCTCGGGATAATTGCGCAACTCCTGATGAGCTGAAACTCTCCTTCCTCTCGGCACAAGATTGGATGGACCCTCTTTTTCATCTTTTTCTCTTCTAGGGCAACACAATCATCCTCACTGCTTGACGAATCCATTTTGTATTTTTTTTGCGTTTTTTTCCGCAAAGGTTTAATAAATACGCATCGGACTCAGTGTGCAAGGTTTCTGTGCGTGACGAATTTTTAGGCTGATGAACACGAAAAAACGCATACGAAAAAATCGGACTCAGTGTGCAATGGCCTTAAGGCAGAATCATGACACCTTGAGTATGAGCTCCATATTCTCCCATATCCATATCATTTCTTTTAGAAATAACCGATCGTTTTGCTAGATAAGACACTTATCTTCGTCTGTTGTCGTTTAAAACATTTGAAGCTGCACTGAAACTGTCATTTGGACCTTGAACGGTTTGGCTGCCAGTAAAGTCCATTATATGGAGAAAAATCCTAGAATGTTTTCATCAAAAACCTTAATTTCTTTTCGACTGAAGAAAGAAAGAAATGGACATCTTGGGTGACATGGGGGTGAGTAAATTATCAGCAAAAGTTTTTTAAAAAGTGAACTAATCCTTTAATGTGTCAGGCAGGGCTGGACCGG